>LZPO01046173.1:0-15317 GCA_001675575.1 Neotoma lepida | reverse complement strand
CCCTACAAATGGGTATCCTGTAGAAAGAGTGAAGGAGGCTGAAGGCAAGTTTGTGTATAACTCACATACATCTTTTTGACAAAGATTCACCTCTTTCAAATTCACAGAAAGAGATTGTGTAGTCTGGCAACAGCCTGTTTATTATTCAGTAAAACTGGCCAAAGTAATAAAAGCATCACAACATGATCAATGTCATCAACTACTATATCTGACATCAACACCATCAATTCACTCATTTGCTTTTTATAAAAAAACAATCCTATGTAAAATGAGCCCAACTAGAAGTAAGTATGTCTGGGGAGTATAAGGTGATGGGGAATATTCAATGCTCAGGGGGCATGCATACCTTGAAGATAGAGGACTTGTGAGAAGCACAGGATAGCTCTCTACACTCACTGGGTACTGATAGCAGTAGAGACTGCTACAATGAGCAACCTATTTTCTGTGTTGACAAGTTGAGACCTATCTAAATGGCCTGGTTTTCATGCTTGCATCCAACTTGGTCAACCTGTGGTTCAAAAGAGGTCATTGCTTTCTCTGACTTCATCAGTCCACAGGAAGGTCTTTTACACAATGCGAGTTCCATGCTTAAGAACCCAGAGTGTGTTCTTAGAGCAGAGACACTTGTGAACAGCACATGAGTAAACAAGCATGCTTTTCTTCATCAAAAGCCTGTTTGTGATTGCTAAATTTGACCAGCCACTTGAGGGCAGGACATGGGAAGTTAGGATGAGCTATTTTCCCCTGCCCTTAATTCATCTCCTTTGCTGATTTATGGGAAAGCTAGAACTCAATGGGCAGGTTAATTGGGTCAGTGGTTTTCCATGTAGTGAACAGGTTTTCCCATCCTTGGGGAGGCATCATTGCAAAATCACTGGCATGAGAGTCAACCTGCCTAAGCTACTGCACAAGAGACTATCCTGAGTGTTCCAGTCCTCTTTAAAACTCATCTTAGTGAGCACCAATAGTTAGCAGGGTATGAGATTCACACTTCTGTATCTAGTAGTTTTAAGTACACTACGTTCAACGATAAAAGAGAATACTGAGTCCAAATTTTATTGTTCCACTCCCAACCCTACAACCATCCATTCATAACCCTGAGAAAATGAAACATTTGGGAGAGGGGCGCCGTTTTGTTATAATTGTTTCCTGTTGTTAAAGGGGCGACGGTATCTCTGTGGTGTGCTATAAGAAAGCTTAGATTATTAAGACTCAATAGGGCTATCCATAGAGTATGTAGCTAATCTCAGAAATGGCTAAGATTGTCTGAGATTCTGGATAGAAGTGTAGTGTGATGGACCATCAGCTGCTGGATGATGCCTCTCTGATGACAAGTGGGCTTGGCTATTTATTATCTTTTATTTGAGAATTTCACACAGGGATGTAATGTATTCTGATTACTCCACCCACTCTTCTACCTCCCTCCCATCCCTATCAACCACACCCCCTTCATCTCTACCTTCCCTTCAGCAGGTTCATGTCTTGTTTTTGTTTTGTGACTCATCTGGTTTAACCAGGGTTATCTATGATCACTGGATTGGACCTGAAAGCTTTCAAGTACTTCCTTGTGTCTTGTTGACTTCCGTGACAGCGGTTTGCCTAATGTGGCTCTTTGTTTTGGGCTGTTTCCTTAGCCTGGACACAACAGAAAGGGTTTCCATGTTTGTGGGGATGTCAGGGATGAATAAAGGAAGGGCTTAGAATAAGGCTGAAGACTAGAATTCACTGGTAGAGGACTCTGAGCCACAAATGCCCAGGAACTCACAGAGACGTCGGGGAGCCTGCCCCCCAAGCCCACATCCAGGCTGCAGTCAGTCATGTTCTGCTTGCCTCTGTTTTGCAGCCTCTTTGATGCTCCGGTACTTGGAATCCAGGTATTATCAAGGTTTATCTCTTGAGAACCAGGGAACTTGTGAAACTGTCTCTGTGGCCTATTTCCTCCACACAGCGTCAATCCCCAAGAGTTTGTTGCAGCCCAAACTCAATGTCTATGAAGAATATCGGTCATCTGCCAGCTTCTCATCACATCTGCCACTAGATGGCGACATTCGTCACGCTATGAATGGGCCACCCACTGTCTCAACCACTCGAAACCTTTTAAGATCTATCAGTTCTGAAGGGCCTTATACCGTCTGCCCTACTTCTCTGAGGACATTTTTCAAGTGAGAAACACATGATGCAGCTCCTCCTCTGAAATGATAACATGGTTTAAAGTTTTATACTAGGCACCTGACGCCTTATCTTCTTGTTTTTATCATGATGCGAGTGCCTACAGGAGCTCTATCTTCAAACGTTGTAAAGTGTACAACAATAGTGTCGTTGACTATAGATACAGTGCTGCTCAGAGGGCCTGTCGATCATATCCATCTTTCCTAACTGACCTTTCATGTCTGTTGATCTTAGCTTAGCAATTTCCTCCTCCAGCTCTACCCCTGACAAGAACCATCCAAGATTTTATGTTGATAATGATATTAATTTTTTAGCTATGCATGAAAATTGTACATATTTTTGAGGCACTGTGCAATATTTTGAAGCACATACATGGATACCTTAAATTTGATTGTTTTAGATATTCTGCAAATGATGGAATCCTGCTGTATTTGTCTTTCTGGGCTGGTTTATGTCACTTATGTTTTGTCATTTGATTCGTGATATTGGCACTGTAGAATTGTCTTTTTTTTTTTAATCCTGAGAGGCTCTTAAAGTTCTTTTTATTATTAATCTTTGATCATATTCATCCCCACTTCTCCCCTATCTCCTTCCAGATCTATCCACCTTTTCCCTCTTTCTCTCTTTCTCTCTCTTTCTTTCTTTCAACCCATTGAGTCCAAGTTTTCTTTCCATATACTCCTGGGTGTGGGGCCATCAACTGGAGCATGGTTGACTTGGCACAGGGTGGGTGAGTGTCACATCCTTAAATAAAACTGTCTCTCCCTCTACCAGTAGTCATCTATTGCCAGCAGCTTTCCAGCTAGAGTGGGACTTTGTGATCACCTCCCTCCCCTCCACACTGGGATTTTGTTTGGCTTGATCTTGTACAGCTCTCGTGCATGCTGTCCCAACCACTGTGTGTTCATATGTGTCACCACAATATTGTGTCCAGAAAACACTGTTTCCTTATAATTATCCACAACATCTGGCCCTTATGATCTTTCTGTCCTGTTTTTTCACAATTATCCCTATGCCCTGGGAGTAGAGGTGTGATACAGATGTCACAGTTAGGGCTGAAGATACATCAGTTTCTTATTCTTATACAACCTTGGCGAGTTGTAGATATCAGTGTCAATCACCATCTGCGGAAGAAATAAAAAGCTTCACTAATGAGCATTGAGAAATACACTAATTTGAGCATAGAGATAAGTCATTAGAAGCTGATTTACAATTGTGTTCATTTAGCAGGAAAAAGAAGCACTAGATTTTCCTCTGGGGCCTATAATCTATTTAGCCACAGATTCTTGGCCCAGACCACAGTACTAGTCATGGATTCCATCTTGTAGAAGGGCTTTAAATCAGACTAGAACATGGTTGGCTACTCCTTCTAAACATTTTTTTGCCCACCAGCTTTTAAGTTGTCTCCACATCTTGGTTATGGTGAACAGGGCTGCAATGACCACTGGGGCTGCAAATCCTTTCCATCAGTTCAGATTTATACTCAGAAGTGGGATTGTTAGGTCATAGTGTAGTTCTGTTTTTAACTTTTGAGATGTCTTTACATAGTTCCCATGTGATGACACTATCATACATTCTCACCAACCATGTACACAGCTTCCCATTTCCCTACTTCCTTGAAACTACTTGTTATCTTTGGACTTTTTCACAGCAACCATCCAAGCAGGTGTGTGACTCTCTGTTGCTGTGGCTCTGATTGACATTTCCTGGGTGATTAGTGATGTTAGACACTTTTCATATACCTGTTGGCATCTGTGTATCTAATTTGGAGGAATGTCTATTCAGGTTATTAGCATATATTAAAATAGGATTGTTATTACTATTGAGGTGCAGGAGCTTCTTGTCTATGTTGGTGATTAAACCACTGGGACCTTTTGTGATGATCCAACTCTCTGATTTCTATTACCAGCTCTTTGTTGATTTCTCTCCAGTATTTATCATTAGGGGTCCGTCTGGAGCTTTAACTATGCTAAGCATCTCTTTGGACTCCTGTGTATGCCCAACATTGAATTCACAATCTCTCCCACATGCTTGCTCCTCTTCCTCACTTCCCTTCATTTGAACAGGGCAACATCAGCTACTTGGATGCCCACTCTGTACTCATTGTTTTCTTTAGTAGTTTTTACTCTCAAGATGTACAAGCATTATNTTCTCACAGTAGTCTTCCCCATCTCTGCACGTGTGTATGCCTGTAGTCTTCTTTCTGCATGTGTGTATGTCTGTAGTCTTCTCTCTGCATGTGTGTATGCCTGTAGGTTTCCCCTCTCTGCATGTGTGTATGCCTGTTATCTCCCCTCTCTGCATGTGTGTATGCCTGTTATCTCCCCCCTCTGCATGTGTGTATGCCTGTGTGCATTAATGAGGAGACCTGAGGTCAAAGTCAGGCATCTTCTTCTATCACTCTTTACCTTATTTTCTGAGATGTTCTTTCACTTAACCCATTGCTCGGTGATACGCTAGAATGGCTGGCCAGTGAGGTATCCACCTGTCTTTGACTCACCCTTTCAGGTGAGTGCAGCCACACCTGTATTTATGTGCGTGTTAGGTATCCAAACTCAAGCACATGACCCCACTGAGCTGTTTCTCCAGCCCATTGTATTAGTAGTTTTTGTAAGTGTAATTTTCTGCATTCTTTACTTCTCTATCTGAATTCTGTGGTCACTCTTGTGGTCACCTGAACAGATTTTTAAATTGCTTCAGATCTTGCTTTTCCTTCTTCCATTCTCCCTACATCACAACCACAATGCACATACATGCACATCTACACAGGGATATATATCACATGTATACATGTATCCATCTGTGAAGAAATATATAAAGATGTATGCATGAACATATTTTCATGTCTCCTCCCCACACCACTATTTCCAGTGAGAATAGGAGCCTTGAACTTTCTGTCAGGTACAGCATCTCCAGTGCCCATCTTGGTGTCTGATGGCATAGTAAGTGCTCAGTGAGCATTTATTGGATGGACAAATTTCCCCACTGAACCAATAATGGGGCCAGAGCAATACTAGGGAGTGGTTGGCTTATATCTTTGTCCTGTGAGCTCCTTGATGGGCTGAAGACAATGTCCTCAGCAGAAGGTACTTACTGAGGATTAGGCAAATGTGCAATTTCATATAAGAATTGGCGGTTCTGTTGGAGGAGAGGAAAACAAAAAAGACAAACAAGGTGTTGGTTACATTCAATTCAGTTCATTGAGGTCAGAAAATATTAATCGAATGCCTATTGTGTGCAAGGACATGGTCAAGACACTTGGAATACAGTAGTATCCCTCACAGCTAATTATCTCTTCATTTTTATGCGTGCTTGTCATAATCTTTTAATTTTAGCTTTTCTGAGAGTCTGATTTGTCCCTTCACTACTCAACATATCATTGTCCCCATTAGGAGCTTTTGTCAACTTCCAGAATTATTTTTACATCGAGAGTTGGTCTTACGAAAGAACACTACTTTTCTTTTTAAAAAGTTTGTGTGTATTTCTACTTGTTTGTGTACATATATATGCACATACATGTAAATATATGTACTTGTGTGTGTACACATGTGCACATATGTGATGAATGTCTTTCTCAATCACTCTCCACATTATTTTTTGAGAGTCTCTCATTGAGTTTGGAACTTATTGACTATTCAGCTGTACCAGTTGTCCAGTAACTCTCAGGGATCCTCCTGTTCCACTCACTTCTCCCTCACTTGGGTAGACAGGCATGTACTACTGTTCCTGGCTTTTTACATGGGTGCTTGAGATCTCAGTTTAGGGTCTTATGTTTGTATGGCAAACATTTGCTGCCTGAGCCATCTCTCTAGCTCGGGTCCCTGTTTTCAGTGTACATTATAGTTAATTTATTACTTTTCTGGTGTGATGGGTAGCTTACACTTTTGAATTGGTAACTCTGGTGCTAGGATTCAGTGCCTGACTTTGCCTCTTCATAACATGAGAAACTCACTTGGACTTGCATAGACCCCAAGAAGACTATAAAAAGACATGAAGTGGCCCCCAATGTGTATTTAACCTTGAGCTGGGCTTGGGTACTGGTTTTAGAGTTGAAGTGAGGTCTGCTCTCACTTTCAACTGGAACATTCATGGATTAAATATTCAAATAAAAGCCTTGGTGACCTGCTTCCCCAAACTGGTCCAGGTACTATGACACCACAACCATCTTAACTGCTAGAGTTTTCATGCCTGAGACTGACAACAGCCTCTACATTCATGCATTAGTTTTATAGGTTTTGAACTATTTTCTCACATGAAAACTGATGAATCCTCACAAGAACCTTGAGAAATTGTCAGCTCTCAGTTGCCCCTTTTGAGGAAGGACTGCAATGTTGTTCAGGGAGATCTTATTTGCCCAAGGCAGGAGAATAAAAATACATGAGTGATGGGACTGTCCTCCATCTTCTGAATTTAAGGTGGCTGCTCTGTCCTTTAGAATCAGAGGATCCTATGTCCTGTTTGTTGTTTAAGAAACACCCATTTTAATTATAAATGGCAATACTAGAAAAGAAGCCAGAGATAGGCAGGGATGGGTTCTTCTGTGTTCAGGGCTCAGCCCAGTATGATGATGTTTGGAGGCACTTTCCCACCATATAGAAAGACTTACAGGTCATCTATGATGGCACAAAGGTGCCAAGAGGCATGACATAAGAACAGCAGAGGGCAATTAATATTCAAGGTGTCAGCCCACCAGGAGGAAAACTCTCTGATGGGAAACCTTGTTAAGGCAATGCCACAAGGCTACAGACTCTGGAATATCATTTGCTTCTGTCTGTAATTTCACATGTGCTACTGCAATTTTCCCCTAGTGGCTATGGGGAGTCCCCCACTGCCTGTATTGTAGTGTGTTATCTCACGTATGCATCCCGATCTATTAGGAATCTCTAGCTGTAGATTGTCTAGAAGATTACTATATTGTCCATTTGATGTCAACAATGTTAGCTTATACAGAATTTTGATGAATAAAAATGAATACTACGAAATGCTACACAATTTAGGGATTATAAATTCTTCCTAAAAGCTGTTTTAGATCACAGCTCAGGTTGACATAGGAAAATAGTTGANATTTCCCCAGCTGTCAAAACAGCTGCTGTACACTATTAGCTTATATAAAACTTCAAAGTAGCTTTATATTAGACCAGGTGCCTTGCTAATGGTTTTTAAGATAAACTATTCTCAGGAAAAGCAGTCCAGTTCAGAAGGACATAATAGCTAGCTGTCGGGTTTCCTGAACGAAGGTTAAAGGTGAAAGCAACCTCTGGCTAGGTCTGGCTGATAACCTAGGACAGTGATTAACTCTCTGCACAAATTCCTAACCTCAGTTTTAGGATATGGGTATGTAACCTTAAGACTCAAAGTTCAGCCAACTAACTGTTTTCTATGTTGGGTCCTGGAATCTCTCAGGTAACAGGGAGCAATTAACTGAGGTCTAAAGACAAAAATGGCTTTCATTTAGCTACACAACAGG
The DNA here is from genome assembly GCA_001675575.1 of Neotoma lepida. NCBI lineage: Eukaryota > Metazoa > Chordata > Mammalia > Rodentia > Cricetidae > Neotoma > Neotoma lepida. The sequence continues at coordinate 7,681 of LZPO01046173.1, read as the reverse complement.
GGAAGATTTTCCAACTGATCAGGGCTACAGAAAATCATCTGACTTCATAGCCCTGAGAAGGAATTGCAAGTTTCCTTTTTCATGGTCTAAAGTTAAATGCAGGACAGAAAAATATATTTTAAGATTTAAGATGCTTTTAGTGTCACTGTGCCTTGGAGAGTGCTGAGTGAGCTCATATTAAAAGATTTAAGGTAATCCTGAGTCTGAACCAAGGCATTTGCAACACCTCTCTCTATATATAATCACTCAGAGTCTGAGAAACCCTGGCATTTTATGATTGTTAATCACAAAATGTTAGTTTAAAATGTATAGGATGTACTACAGTATTTCCTTATTTTTCTTAGACTCCTCAGTAGTTTAGTTTTATAACTCCTTTAAAATCCTTTATAAGACTATCTCTCTAGATAGATAACAAAATGACTGGTTTTTTCTTTGCAGCTGCAAGTTATAGCCTACCAATTAGGGAGTTGACAGAGNAAAAAAAATGCTCCTTCCTCGCTCTGCAACAAGTTTTTAGATTTATTGCATGTGAGTTGTCAGGATGACTCTTGTCTTTTATCATTTATTTAAGAAATGGAATGTGACCTTCCAATGTAACTCCTATATTGCCTGAAAGATTCTTTTGGGTATATATAGCTGTGAAGAACACAGGGCTTCAGAGTCAACATGAGAGAATAAAGAGAGAAACCATCAGAACAGGTGTGAGAGTGTTTTTTCCTAATCCCCTCAGATACCCAGATAGGAAATGTCTTAGCTTTGCTGCACTGTTGACTTTCCCTTTGAGCCCTGTCTGCAGCCTGGAAGCTGGTTCTTCTTGGGCTGCAATAGAAAGGGAGCTGACAAACAACTTCATGTCAGGGAGGACTGAAGTCCCATACTGTCACTCTGATGCCCGGGGAAGGCGGATTAGAGAAAAACAGGAAGACAGCTCCAGACTGATAGCACCAGCTTTGGATCTCTGCATACTATCTTTTGATCTCCTGGCTACTTTAATTTCAATCTGTCTGGATCTTAGGTAATACCCAGTAAGACCATGAATTTCCCCACAAGTCATTCTGGGAGACCAGAATATATAGGCTCAGCTTTGGGCCTGAGCAATTAAAAAAAAAAAAAAAAAACACAGTCGGGGCTGGAGAGGTGGCTCAGAGGTTAAGAGCACTGACTGTTCTTCCAGAGGTCCTGAGTTCAATTCCCAGCACCCACATGGTGGCTCACAACCATCTGTAATGATGTAATGAGATCTGGCACCCTCTTCTGTATACATAATAAATAAATCTTAAAAAAAAAAGAACACAGTCACCTACCCAGAGGCCAGGGACTTAACTTCACTTAGCAGGAATGGCTCTGGGAACATGTGGGAAGGTAGAACTTCACATGGGGATGTGGCTCCATTTGACTGGACCATAGGCAAGCCTGTGGTGGGTATTTTCTTGACTAATGACTAATATGTGAGGGTCCACTCCACTGTGGTCTCTGCTACTGATGGGCAAGTGGTCTTGGGTTGTATAAGAAAACATGCTGAGCAAGCCAGAGGGAACAAAGCAGTAAGCAACACTCTTCCATGGTCTTTGCTTCAGTTCTTGCCTCCAGATTCCTGCTTTGATTTCCTGCCCTGACTTTCCTCAGCAATGGACTGTTACCTGGAAGTATAAGATGAAATAAACTCTTTTCTTCCAAGTTGATTTTGGTTACTGTGTGTTATCACAGCCACAGAGAGAAAACCAAGGTGAGTGATATCTTCTGGGATCTCTATGTACCATGTGAGATTTCAGCCCCACTGCTGCACTTACCAGCTCTACCAGCCACACTAGGAGGGGGTCTCCGACCCAGTAGTAGTAGGTTTTATTTCTTGGATGATTGCTAATTGTTCTTTNTTTCCTCCTTAATTCTGCTCTTGCTATCCCTTTCAGCTGATTGACCAACTGATTTTCTTCCTNGCTTTGATTCCAGCCCCCTTGATACNTCACCACAGTTAAGTGATGAAGATAACAAGTCTCTTTTTCAAGTTAGGGATGAGGTCTTATGGTTAGAACCTGGAGCTGGAAGCTGGGTGTCCATAGCCTTGTTTTGTTTTCCTTGCTGTCAAGAGATTACTCAGCTCTCATTCCAGAGTTCAGGAAATCTCATCTGCATCAGAAGATGTATTGCTCCAAAGAAACAACAACACAAAAAATGAGGAGGTTACAGAATATGCCAAGCTCTTGCCCAAGAGAATGAAGGAAGTGCCAGAAACAGATTGCCAAGAGACATAGGCTGTCCTTGCTGAGAGCTTCTATTTCTAAGTCTGAGTCTAGTCAAAATTAATCTTGGGACTGGAAAGATGGCTCAGCAATTAATAGTAATTGTTGCTCTTGCAGAGGACCCAAATTCAGTTCCAAGCACCCACGTGGTGGCTCATAACTGTCTGAACTCAAGTTCCAGGGGGACTTCCCTGAGCTCACACACATACACACAAAATAAGATAAATAAATATTTTTAAAAATATTTAAGAGTAATAAATAAATTATTGAACCTTGAAAAAATGCATATCCCAAAGTCCCATGCAGGTCAGTCCTGAGAATAAGCATTCTGAAGCAAGCACTACCTGTGATTCTGAAACAGTTTCCAAGAATNCCAGATTAATAAATTTGTGACCCACAGGGCAGCTACATCTTCATAGATACTTTGCCCATAACCCTGTGGGTCTCTGTGCTTTCATCTCCACATAGAATGACCAATCATAGAGATCCTCTGAGCCTCTGGGACACAAAGGCACAAAAAGTCCTTGGCCCCAGTTTTACTTTCAAGTGTGAAGCTCTTATTCTTCCATAGAGACTGATGTCATGTAAACACACTTCTGCTCACAGAACCTCCACCTNCAGGTGAGACACGTTCCCTTGAGAAGGGTGTGACCTCATGTTCAGTGTAGGCTCTGAGTGGTCTAATGCCTTAATTGTGCAGTACACTCAGTACCAGAGTTTCCAGGATGGGACAATAGTAGCAGAAGTCATGTTCCCACCTCACCCTGGAGGAGGATAAGGAGTTTTCAAGCAGGGTNAGGGTGAGGTGACAGCTATTTCTGGGATAGGAAGGCAATAACAGTGAAAAGGTAGTGTGTTTGGTAGCATAGAAGAGGCCTGTGTGGCCAAAGTGAAAAGACATGGGGAAGAGTAAAGGATGGGACCAATGTGATTGTTCTGGAGAACGATACCAGGAATCAGTCTTCCACACTGGCTAGAGATGGAGGTGTGTTTGAGAATGGATATGCCAAGGGCATCTGGGAAACAGGTGGAAACAGGTAGTTGGAAATAGAAATGCTGATGGGAGGTTATAGTGCAGAATAAAGACCACAAAAGCTTCACCCAGGAGAGCAATGGGAGGGCCTGACACNAGAGGGAAGAATACAGAAATCAGGCAAAAGCCAAGTGCTTGACACTCAGTGGAAGGAGAGAGTGGACAAACAGGAGAAAAACTCAACACCACCTCCCAGATTTTCCAACCAAGTGGATGAGTGGATGACCAGCTGTGTGGGCAGAAACCCAGTTTGGGTAACTCAATTGAATTTGTTTTTGACTATGCAGTATTTGATATTTTGACAGTTGTCTACTGTCCCAGATTTCAGTGCTTCAATATAAATCCATATATTGAGATAGTCTTTCATTGGAGAAAATAATCACTAAGATTTTATTATATAAACTTGTGGAGTAAAGAGGAATGTGTGTGTGTGTGTGTGTGTGTGTGTGTGTGTGTGTGTGCATATGCCTTGAGTAGGAGAAGTTCAAATCTGTGGAGACGGAATTATGTAATTAAATATATAATACCTAAAATAATGTCCATCAATTTTGGCATAGACTAGGTTGTTTTTGCCCACTCTACTTGAATTAAAAGACTCTGCTATAAGTCATTTTACTTACTTTGTAATACCCCATTTTCCTTCTTTAGGAACTCCCTCCCACCTAACTTTAAAACTAAATTCTTATGGGTCCCAAGGAACCACTCCAGATTATGACAGTACTACAATATTAACAAAGAAAATAGAAGTCTATCAGGATGAAAAAGCCTGCAGAACCCTCTCCCTCTATCACCACTGCTACTGTCCCTTAGAAACACAAGCACCTGGATGCATCACTTCACCCATTTCTGGGAGACTTGAGTGCCTTTGGGTATGTAAGATCCCAGCGAGGTTGCTTTGCAGGGCTCAGTGTCCCATGCTCCAAAGCCAAGCCTCAGTGAGTTGTGTCTTTGTAACCTGTTAATATTCTCAGTTTGGAAGGTTTCCCTGTCACAGGTCTGCACTGGCTTTGCTCTTCATTGGGATTCCTGTTATTACTCTCTGTGCACTCATAGCCATTCTCTTTCTTTCCTCCCTCTTCTCTGCTCTCTCTCTCATTGTAACAAGGTTTTCATGTATTTCAAACTAGCTTAAACTTGCTATGTGGCTAAGTATTGCCTTAAAACTCTACCTCTATCTTCCAAATGTTGAGACTGTACATATGCATGGTTGTGTCTGGCTTCACTGCTAGGGGTGTCACAGGATGGCCAGGTCTGGAATTACTCTTATTTCTAAACTTTCAGGTCTGAGGTTTAGAAGTAGAGGAAGCTCTTTACATTTTGGCTTGCATTTCTCATGCTAGAAGGAATGATACTTCTCTGCTCTGCCATCAGCCAAAGCAATGTGAGCAAAACTCACATGTTTCTGTTATTGCTACCTTTGGAATATTTCTTTCTTTTAAAGACTGGCCTTTAATGATTGATATCAAATCTTATCACACAACATATTCAGTTAGCAGGCACTTATCAATGCTTGGATTATATTAACACAGACACTCATGGATTTTGATCTTCCCTCAAGGATGTACAGTTGACAGGCATATGATTAAGTGAAGTATGTTACAAAAGGCAGTAATTAGAACAGTGAATTTTAAATGGGAGGGGTGAGTTTGAAATAGGTTCACTGGGAAAGCTCTATGGAGGCAGTAGATTTGCACAATGTGGTAAGTCAGATTCCTATTTAATAAATATTTACCAATCAGATACTAAATCATAGACATGTTCATGTGCATTGTCTTTTTCACTGAGAAAGAGAATTTATACTTAGACATGCTATACATGGCAAGTAGGAACAATTCCTTAAAACCCAAAGATTCCCCAAACACCGTGGACCTAAACTTTCCTTTATAATTCTGTGCTCAGGAGTTTGGCATAACTGCTGTTCAAATATGAATGGAATTTCAAGGATGCAATTGTATTTTGCCAAAAACCAGATACTCTGGAGAGCTCCTTTAGTCTTCCTAATTAATAGGGTTCAGTTAGACTGTTGGGTGGTTTAATTACCCTCTCTACTGTTTCTGGGGTCTTTGGCTTGAATTGATGAAGATTTTCTTAAATTCTAGCCAACTTATGGGCTAGCAATTTACACCAATTACACAAGGAAGGAGGAGAAACTGTCAGAGACACATGGCAAGTCTTTGATTTTCACTTGTAAANGTGTGGGCCACAGCATGGGCTTCATGATAAAATGCAAGAATGTTGTTAAACATAAATCTCAAGCAGACACGGGTCTTGAGGCAGCACGGACTTCATATAAACTGGAGGTTTGAATCATGCATTCTTAAATTCAGTGACTTTGGGCAAATTACTTAACATTTTGAGTTTCCACTTCCTAATCTGCAAAACTGGGATAACACTCTCCATCTTCTGATAAACATTAAGTGAGGTCAACCAGTAAAATATAGTTTAGTGCCTCATTTAGCAGACTTTGAACACATGCTTGCTTCTCCCCTACCAGTCTTTGAAATTGTACACTGTCTCATATCTACTCCTGATACAGATAACTTGCAACAAANACCAAGGATTCAAGAGATTGTTTAGATAAAAGCAACCACTTCTATTAGGATTTCATTCTTGGGGAGAGGTTGTTACATAGTTATAGTGGATAGAATTTTGCCTAAATTGTGGTACTCAGAGCATTGAGGGAGGTTATTTCTGAGATCTTGGCAATAGTAACACTATAATCAACACAGATCCATTGACTAGCTCTCAAGGCCCTTAGGACCGAGTGAGGTTTATGCTTCTGCCTGTTCCATATGTCCTATTGTGAAAGACTAAAGACACCGATTAGTGCTGGAATGCCACACAGATATAGGACACATTTGTATATTCTAACTCAAAAGGTTCAAGGCTGACACCTCTAACTTTCTACTTACAAGTTTGCCAAGATCCTGCTATCCTCTTGCACATGACTGAAAATAATTGAGGATTTTCATCTAGCCATATGTCAATGACTGTCCATAAACATATGGGTTTTCAGAGAAAGTCACAAATACTATAGGAAATTTCTATTTACCTATAACTTATCAGATCAGCTATTTGGTATATCCCGCTTTCATGGTAATGAGAGAAAGACCAAGTTCTCATTGAACCTGAATATTGGGGCTTTGGCAGACAGGGAGAGAATGCTGATTAGTGGGTTGGTATCACATAATGTTCTAGGCTGGGTGTCCATAGGAGTGGTGGGAGTGTTGCATGTGGAGGTGTAAACTTTAGTAACTTTTCTCGGACTCAACAATTCTGTCTTTCATCCACCCTGTGCTCATCATTAAGAGCAGGGTTGTTACAGATGAGAGAGATTATCTCCATGGGAAATGAAAATGGTTCTTGAAATTCAGTTGGAAAGTTTGCTGAAGAACTGCTGCCTTTAGGGGTGAATCTGCAAAGAGTTTATGCAAATTTTGTCATCTGGATGATGCCTGAAATGAAAGAACAACGAAAAATAGAGGAAAAGAAGGGGCAGGAATGTTTGTAGGGTATGTTCCAGGTGTCTCAAACCTTCCTAAGCTTGAAAAAAACTGATCTTGGGTGTGACAGATTCTTCTTGTTACATAAATCTTCGACATATAGTAAGTACTCAGTCCATGTTTATGAGTCAAAAGTTAAGTTCTAATCTGGGGGGTGTATAAGATTGAATATAAAGACAGTATTTGAGAATGTCATTTACCTTGTCATCTTCATACAATCACTGGCTAATCCAGCCATTGTTCATCCCTTCAATTTTCGTGTGAACAACTACAGCACTTCTTCCACTCCCCCCAGTCAGGAATGACAGAATGTCACAGTTGGGAGGAACCACAATTCCCTTTATCTAAACCCTTAATGCTGAGGATAATGAGACAGAAAGCCAGTAAGTCCTTTGAAAATATGTTAATCCAGACTCCCTGGTGGCTATTATAGTGAACAGGCTCCAGCCTTTGTCATTGCTGATCTAGACCTCGGGTTTTGGAACTTAGTTTGCATAACTCTATCCATTATGGCATGTTTGCAATTTCTTTCTTCTCTCATAGTAAACTTTCCCAAATCTTGTATTGCCATACCCTAAATAAAACATATACAAAATGGAATTATAGAAACTGCAGGAAGGAGGGAGACACACGTTTGGAATAGGGGATGGAATCTTTTATCTTTGCTACTTTTTTGTAAGCACTAAACTTTTATGGATTGTGGAATTAGGTGGCTGTGCTCTAAGCTTCGAGAAAGGGAATATTGACTGAAGGAGGTTAGCCTGAACTCTTCAATGATGTTTTTAGCCTCTAGAGAAAAGATCTGCAAGGTGAGGTGACATTGGAATGCGGGGAGAGAGAGAGAGAGAGAGAGAGAGAGAGAGAAACCTCTGTATTTAAAACCTGGAAGCACATCTTTGATTCTA
>LZPO01046172.1:0-15338 GCA_001675575.1 Neotoma lepida | reverse complement strand
GGCATCCATTCTTTAGCCTATAGGTCTAGAGTCTCTTAGTCGCTTTTCTCTGTGTCTTGTAGAATGTTTGGCAGTTTCTTCCGTGAAGCAGGAACCTGAAAGACCATCTCATCTTGTAAAGTTTAGTGGTCACCTTTCTATGGGTCCTGCATGTCCAGTTGATATAACATTTTTTTTAAGCAGTCTAGGCAAGAACAGTTTCTTGCCCAAATGGCTTTTTTTTGTCAAGAAGATAAACTCTATATAGAGTATCTTTGATGTAAATCGATGCTGCCAGGAGCAGATGTGTCTCACTGTCCAGAAAGTCTAAGTTTTTAAAACATTTGAAATATCGTATTTTTTAGGTCTTTGAAGTGTTTGAAGATTACCTATCTAATTGAAATATATCTATGTATACCTAGAAAACTTAACTAACATGACTATAGGTTTAACTCTCATAGATGACTAATAATCTGTAATTTTTAATTATACATTACAATTTTAAATGAGCTGTACAAACATAATACCTTAAACAAGAGTATAAATATACATACAGTATAACAAAATTAACTTTAAATTTGTAATAAACTAAATTCTATGGCAATGTAAAACATTTTACACAAGTTGTTGCTCTTAAAAGTATGTTTAACAATCCACCTTTTTATCCTATCATATCTATATCCTATATTTTTATATCATGTAACCATTCTTTTGAGCATAGTTTAACATTTCCATGAACATTTTTAGAACTGTACTCTATATCTATGCATCCATAAACATAATGTTGATGTGTTTTGCAAGGGTTGTTTACACTGTACTTTACTTATCTTTCTACAAGTTTTACTCCCCAATATATTTTTGAGATGCATCCCTTTTGACATAGGTACTGTCATCTCACTGCTTTTGCCTCTGGTGTTCTATTCCCATAAATGAATATTTCAAGATTTATTTACCCTTTTTCCTGTAAATGTAAATTTCATCAGAGTCTATTTTTTGCATTTGTGAATAAAGTTGCAGTTAATGGCAATGTACATGTCCCCAGGTATGGGAGAGATCTACAGTGGATGAGTGGAATCTTTGAGTTGTGGGGTTGATGAGTCTCCAACTTTGCAATTTGTTAACAAATTGTTCCCTAGAGCTTTATCTCAATGTACCCTCAGGCCAGTGTGCATGTGAAAGGGATCCTTATTCCACATCTGGGAGTTGCAAAAAAATATGTGCTCTTTAAATAGCCCATGTGTATACCTCAGTGGATACACAACTGATCCTCTTCCAACTGCCACCTACTTTAGTCTAGTTGAAGCTTAGAATGAGAAGTACACTATATCCTATTGATTTTCTCCAGGCTCTGTATTCTTTTGTGTCTTAAGAAACCCTCAGTCTTTCATTATTCATTGACCTTCCTTTTTTATCCCTGTCATTCCTCTTTTCTTCTTTTGTCAATTCATTTTCTCTTTCTTATTTACTAATGTGGCAAACAAAGCTACATAAAATGTGGATGGAAATAGAGATGAAAGGGACAGCTATGTTCTTAAGGAGCTCACAGTGGCCACATGAGGTAAAAGAGATGCTTCTGATGGATGAGGAATGGAAGTGTCATGCACATGGATGCCAGAGCATCAGAAAGAACTTTCCCTTCAAACATTAACTTTGAGCTGACTGCAATAGTGTTTGGGTTAAGCAGCACGTGGGGGAAATTGCTAGGGATGCAGAGGGAGAGTAGCAAGCAAGGCAGAGTTGAGACAGCAGGATGTTCAGTACCACGAGGGACCAGTTAGTGACAATTGCACAGGATAAAGCAGGGCAGCACCAGTACCAGATGGTAAGGGCTTGTCATGTGAAAGGGCTTGTATTTCATCTTAAGGGCAATGATGTGCCATTAGCATCTGTTGTTGCTAAGCATTCATTTCCTTCCCCTAATATAGCCTCTCTCATCCTTCCTTTGTTAAAACTTTCTTTTAATTCCACAAGTTTCTGGGAGCCAATCACAGTCTTCCTCTATCATGTTACCTAGGCTAAAGAAATCACAATTCCATATGATCAAAATGAACCAACCAGAATCATTCTCTGAAGCTTTAAGTAATGACAAGAGAGGAGACTTCTGTCTCCTAGACAGGAGATTCAGATAGCAAAATCAGATTAGATGCTAATGATCTGAGTTTAGGAAAGCATTCTGTACTGGAGGTACAGACTCAGAGGTGGTGTACTCAACTACTCCATTGCTTTCTTCTCTCACAGTTTAGTCTCCCACTTTAGGCCCTGAAAGCTCTGCCTTCAAAATTCATCCTGGGTCCATTCACACATTTCCACTTGTGTACCTGAAACTCATGCAAGATCTTGCCTTCTCCACCAGGCCCAATGCACTCAATTGTGCACTCTGCATGCAGCAGAGTGATGGGCACCAGATGCAAATATGGCCAATGAGCTCTTCTGCTGATTCCTCCACATATTTCTTTTTTATACATAGAGTGATTTAACTTTACATTGTGGTTCACAAGACAGCACATGCTACAGTCACAGATCAGTTAACTATGTACAGAAGGCATTTTCAGTGGTCATTATTTATGAAGGTCACAGAACAGGTTGTAGTTAAAAATAACCGTTATTGGGCTACAACAATGACATTTATATTGGATAACTTTATTGTATTCTTGATTATATATGATTTGCTTCTGATCCAGGACTTTTTCATTTGAAGTGCCATCTTCTCAGAGTCTTTTTGTCATAGGTCTCCTCATGACTGTCTCATTTTATGTCATTCAGGACTCAGCTCACATGGCATCTTCTGTTGATAAGGGCTCCTAGACTACCTTCCTTCTTCAGCTCTGATATTCATGAGATGCCCTATGTACTGGCTGGTTTTGTGTGTCAATTTGACACAAGTTAGAGTCATCAGAAGAAGGAGTCTCAGTTGAGGAAATGCCTCTATGAGATCCAGCTGTAAGGCATTTTCTCAATTAATGATTGGTGGGGGAGGGCCCAGATCATGGTGGTTGGTGCCATTCCTGGGCTGCTGGTGGGCTGAACAAACTATGGGAAGCAAGTCAGTAAGCAGCTCCCCTTCATGGCCTCTGCATCAGCTACTGCTGTCATGATTCCACCTTGTTTGAGTTCCTGTCTTGGCTTCCTTCAGTGATGAACAGCAATGCTGAAGTGTAAGCCTGATAAACTCTTTCCTCCCCAATATGCTTTTTGGTCATAGTGTTTAGTCTCAGCAGTAGAAACCCTAACTAAGACACCCTTGTAGGAACTGGGCATTTTAGGGCTAGAGAGCCAAATGAGTGCTTCCTGAAAAGAAGGACCACTAATAGGAACATCTCTATTATCCCCATCTATTCCAAGTTCCTGCCCATTTAGAATTGTGAGGGGCCATCTTCATGGCAATTCTCCAGAATATTATTATTGAAAAAGTCACAAAAGAAGAAGGTATCAGCATGGAGATTAAAATAAAGCCTGGAAGCCAGGAAACACAAGCAACTTTAGTCTTCAAAAGGCCAAATCAGGTAAATTGCCACAAGTCCCCATGGCCTTGCTTTTTATCATCTGAAAATGAGACAACTAAGCCAGGAGTCCTGTGGTGTCTTCTGTTTCCTGCTTTCTAAGCATCTAGAGGCTAGGGATTGTGATCCAGAGCTATTCTGCATAGTTCTGTGGTGGCTGCTGCCAGAGGGCAGGGAGGAGATGCTCCTACTCCCTTCCAGACTCCACATTCACTCTTGCTTTCCCTGGGGCTTGGCAGCAATCTGGGAGCCCAGGAAGTACAAAAATGAGCTCTGTGATTGGGAGGCTGGGAGACTGAGATGCAGGGCTGGGGCTGTTTCACATTGCTTTGTAGGCTCAGAATTGGTTGTAAAAAAGAGTCCTGTTGGATATGAGGGCTAACCCACTACCACTTCCCATATCTTCTGGACAGGGTCTTCTAGCAACTCATAGAGATGGACAGGACAGATTGTGTACAAGTTACCTGCTAACAGGCATTAGTTTTAGCTGAACAAATTTTTGGCCTGAGGCTACACTGTAGTTGCTGGATGTCTAAAGCAGCCAGAAGCCAATTATAAGAGGTCACATACAATGACAGGAAGCACTGCCTCCTTTGGGCCCTACAGCCCAATGTCATGGGCAGAGCAAATACTGCTACATTTCCCTCTTTTGTCTAAATAAGAAGGTTCTAATCTTAATGCAAACTATATATAATAAGAATGATTATCAAGTATTGTCCAGGAAAAACAAAGGGTAATAATATAAATAAAATGGAACTACAACCAATAAGAATAATATCAAATAACAAAAACATGCTAAATATCTAGAAATGTCCAGAACATGGATAAATGGCAAATTACTGAGATTACTCTAATAGCTGTCCTGTCTTGAAGATTCTAACATTAGTACTAATATGTTCTAGCTAAGATATGAGAAGACTGTAACTGTAACTATCTAGTCTTCAACTCCATCAAAGACATGAGAAGGAACATAATAATACCTAAAAAAATGGAAAATGCAAGCAAGCAATTTCTGAAATTCTTGCAAGAATAGACAGAGACAGCTGGCAGCCTGGACAGTAACCTAAAGTTTCTCAGCATCATTGGGGCATCCAGTTTGGCTACAGGACTAGAATATCTGACAGACCATTTTCAGAAACAGGAATTTTGAAAGACCATCTTACCCTGTCTTGGCAGAGTTCAGTAGTTGCTTTTCCTTGTGTCCTGCTTGTCCTGAAAGGGCAGCATTCAGCAGTTGAGGCAAGGGCAGTTCTTTGCCCAGCAGGCCAATTTGTGCCAAGAAGAAGACAAACTTCCAAATGGGAACGTCTTAGAAGCCCAACATTCTTTCAGGATCAGATCGGTGCTGCCAGCAGCAATTGTATCTCATGTCAACAGAATTCTAAGTTATCAAAATGTTTAAATGCCATATTCTCTAGGTATATGAAGTGTTTGAAGATTACCTATCCATCTGACATATGTTTCTATAAATCTAACTAATCTAAGTTAGACAACCTAACATAACTATAGAAATCACAGGCATGGATGACTATAGTTCTGTAAGTCTTATCTACCTAAATAACCATGACTAAGGCTTCATGTTAACAAGGTAAATAGTCTGTAAGCAGATGTACCATGTGTGAACAATTACTTCAAAATTGTGACAATACACAAAATATCTGAAACAGATAGAAATGTATAGTGCAATATGCAATATGACAGTATCCTTAATATATATCAATATACAAAATATCCTAAACGGAGGTAGAATATACATGCAGTATGATAAATATAATATTATCCTTGTATCAATATACAAAATATTTCAGACAGGAGTAGGAATATGTGTACAATACAACAAACATAGTTTTGTATTTGTATCAATATACAAATTATCTTAAATAAGATCGCTTAATAAGAATAAGAATTAAGAATTAAATAAGAATAGTTTACATTTGTATCAATATACAAGAATCCATATCATTGCTAATTATCTGGGGCTGATATTTTACTGAATTAGTTTGCTATTAAACACAATAATTTACCTTAATATCCTATGTCTATCCATTCCCCTTTTTCTTTTCTAAAGGAGAATATTGAGTCCAAATTTTATTGTTCCACTCCAAACCTATAACCATCCATTCATAACCCTGAGAAAAATGAAACCTTTGGGAAAGGGGCATCATTTTCTTAGAATTGCTTCCTACTGTTTAGGGGGCAATGGTATCTCTGTGTGGCCCTCTAAGGAAGCTTAGACAGTTAGGTCTCAATAGGGCTAGCTATAGAGTCTGCAGCCAGTCTCAGTAATGGATAAGATTGTCTGAGATTCTGGATAGAAGTGTAGTATGATGGACCATATCATCTTAGAACTGTCCTGATGGTTTTTCAGTCCAAAGCTGATCATTGAGTAATGTTCTTAGGTGCCATGGTATCTTTCTGGACCAAGTAGAGTCATTGTTGTGGGGCCCATCTTCCTTCTAGAGACTTCAGAGATTGCTATTGGGAAGACTAATTTTCACTGTGGAAAACTTGAACATTATTAATATCAAAATGGAAAGTTTGGATTTAAAGAAGACATGACATGTAAGAAAGAATTCTGAGAAATCAAGAATAAGCATGGAGAGAAATAGAATCTTGATAATAATGGTCCTTAAATTATTGGTTTTCTTCTGTCTCACACCAGCTACCTCTTCTGATATGAGCCAGAATCTCTTAATATTTTTCTCTTAACAATATGCTTGGGTTTAGAGAAGGAGAGAACCACATTCCAACTCCAAAGCCAGCTTGAATCAGGACTACAACTATTCTAGAATTAAAGAGATATTGATGTTAGACAGTGAGATATTACCCTGTAGAGTATATTGATACCAATAGGTTCTTCCCTTCTGCTGTAGACATCTGGCTGTCCAAGGCCTCATGATTTCTTGAAGATAAGTATTCCTATTATTCTGTAAAGACAAAAAACAGAACCCTGCCCTGCCCCTTGTTTGTCGAGTTTTTCTTATAACTTGTAGAGATGTCACATCAGTGGATGCTATTACTTCTCCTCATCAAGGGGTTTTTTCTGTTTGAAGAGAATTTTTATTAATTTTGTTGGTATCTGTAGCTTTTCTTCTCCTGCAGAAACAAAAGCAAAACCCCTTCCCCAATGTAGGATGTATCTTGGTTTCTGTGGTCAACACATCTTTGAAGTAAATCGGTTGGTTTAGCTCAGGAGTTTTTTCTGTTGCCCATTGTCTCTCTGCAGTTGTTGTCCCTTTCTCATCAGCACTGAGAAAATTCAAGGTTAATAAAGCATTATTAAATAATCTATTTCTAAGAGTCATTGTTACCTGTTGTTGTTTATTTAGAATATCCTTTAAAGTTCAATCGGATTTTTCTATGACTGCTTTGTAACTGTTCTGTTCTCTGACCCCAGAAAAGTTTATTAAGGTGCACAACATATTGGGGGACACAAGATCACCACACTGCTTTGTCTGTGGGATTGTGTGGTATACTTGTAACATGCTTTATATTGTAATAAGCAAAAAACTGTCTCATTTTATTTGAGACATATGCTAGAGCATTATCAGTCTTAATTTATATGGGTATTCCCATGATGGCCATAACTTCTAATAGGTGTGTAATCACAGAGTCAGCCTTTTCAGAACTCATAGGAGTTGCCCATTGAAATCCTGAAGAGGTGTCAATGGTATGGTGTACATATTTTAATCTTTCAAATTATGTGAAATGAAACACATCTGCCAAATTTCATTTCTTTCTATATCTTTTGTATATCTGCTTTCTGCAGATAATGGGGTTTAGTTATAGAAGGAACAAGTAGGACTTTTTTTTTTTTACAATTTCCTTGGCTTGTTGTCAAGTGATGGACAAATCCTTCAAACCCTTGCTATTTATGTGTTTTTTCTATGAAATTCTGAGGCTTCTAGCATATTACCTATTAATAATTGATCAATCTCATAATTACATTGTGCTAGAGGACTTGGCAGACCCGAATGAAACTTGATGTGTGTTATATATATAGGATGCTCCTTATTTCTGATAATTTCCTGTAATTGTATAAATAGTGAAGTTAATTCTGTATTATGAGGAATAAATTCAGCAGTTTCAATATGTAAAACAACTCTCTCTCTGCATATTGAGAGTCAATAATTATATTGAGAGGTTCCATAAAGTCCATTAGTACCATAAGAATGGTATACATTTCTGCCTTTTGTACAGAATTGTTGGGGCTTTGAACTACTTTACTTAAGTCTCCTGATTTATATCCTGCCTTTCCTGAGTTATTTGCATCAATATTGAATGTGGGGAATCCAGAAATTGGTTTTTGCCATACAATGTGAGGAAGGACCTATTCAGTTCTCTTTATGAATTTTATTCTCTTGCTTTTGGGATAACAGTTGTTAATCTCTCCCAAAAAGTTACTACAGTCTCTTTGCCAGTATTCATTATCTTTCCATAACAAGGAAATTTCCTCATTAGTTAAAGGTACTACAATTTCTGCTGGGTCCATTCCTGTCAACTGACAAAGTCTTACTTTTCCTTTTAGAATCAAATAAGAGATCTTTTCTACATAAGTCTTTAACTTCTTACTCAGTTCACATGGTAGAAATATCCATTCCAATATAATATCTCCTCTCTGCATCAAAATTGCTGTGGGGGAGTGTCTGGAGGGGAGTGTGACCAGCATGCAGTTAAGTTCTGAATTCCCACAATCCACATGTGCTTCTTGTATTTTCTTTTCTACTAGAGTCAATTCCTTCTCAGCTTCAGCTGATAATTCTCTTGGACTCTTTAAGTTCTTGTCCCTTTTTAGGGTATTAATTTACTAGTCCATCTTTAGGTATTCCAATGATAGCCTGAAACTGNAAATGCTTCCTAACAATTTTTGAAAATCATTAAGAGTTTACAATCAATCTCTCCTTAGTTGTACCTTCTAATTTTTTGTAGCTCTTATATCCTAAACAATTAATACAATTTCCTCTTTGTATTTTTTCAGAAGCAATTTGTAATCCCCAGTGATGCAAAACTTTATTGAGTCAAACGTGTTTTCTAAGGTACCTAACTTTGGATCAGCTAATAAGATATCACGTGTATAATGATAGACTATAGATTGTGGAAATTTTGAACAATTTGTTTCCAACAATTGTTGCACAAAATATTGGCATACTGTAGGACTATTTAACATTCCCTGCAGGAGGACCTTCTATTGATATTTTTTTGACTGACTGGGAATTATTATAAGTAGGTACTGTAAAGGCAATTTTTTTCTATCCTTTTCTTGTAGAGGTATGGTAATGAAACAGTTTTTTAAGTCAATAACTATAACAGGCCATTCTTTGGGTAACAGAGAGGGCAAGGGCATCCCATTCTGTAGGAAGCCTAAAGGCTGAATTACTTTATTAATTGTTCGCAGATCAGTCAGCATTCTCTAATTACCAAACTTCTTTCTAATAACAAATACAGGAGAATTCCAAGGGCTGGTAGATTCTTCAATGTGTTGAGCATTTAACTGTTCTTGAACCAGCTGTTCTAAAGCTTGTAGTTTTTCTTTTGTCAAAGGCCATTGTCCAACCCAGACAATTTTATCAGTTAGCCATTTTAAAGGTAGGGCTGTTGGTAATTCTGAGAGTTTGAAAGGAGTTGTGCTCTGTTTATATACAGCCTGAATGGTTGGTGGCTGTTTTTCATAGTATCTTATAATGTTATTTCTATAAACATGAATTGGTCTGTATTCCATTTCTGAGATTGTAGGAATATTAATCTGGGTATTCCACTGCTGTAACACATCTGAGCTTCAAAGATTCACTGCTATATTTGCCACATATGGCTTCAGCTTTCCTCTCTTTCCTTCTGACATTCAACCTATCTCAAACTTTGTTTACCTGAGATAGGATTCTAATCCCTAGAAATCTGACATTTACATCTTGAAGAGGCCAATTTGGATGCCATGATTTTGGTGTAATTGTAGTTACATCCACACCTGTGTCTACCAGGCCCTTCAGAACAATGCCATTAATTTGTACTCTAAGCTTTGGTCTTTGTTCATTTATGGAAGTCTGCCAACATATTCATTTTATGGTATTTTTTTGGAATTTTTGATCCATCTATCAGAGCTGTTCTATCACCCAGTGCAGAATCATTTTTTACATCAGACACTGGGTTATTTAATTGTCCTGGATTGGAATTTCCTCCACAGTGGCTGGAAATGTTTGGACCATGTTTAGTTTGGGGGCCTGTGAGAGGCCCCCTGAGATATTTCCTACCAGTAAAGGGTTGCCTCATATATCTATTGTTGATTTACATTCATTGGCCCAGTATTGGCCTTTGCCACATCTTCTGCATAATCCAGAAGCTTGGGGTCTCCCATTTGGGTTATTTCTAGAATGAGTTTTGCTTCCAGGAGCACCCCATGTACAATTCTTTCTCATATGAACTTATGCACCATGTTAAAACATTTGGTACCTCAAGTCCTCCTTCCTCCCTTGGAAATTGCCTCTCCTACCCAAGCCTCATTACTACAGTCAAGAGATTCAACCCCATTTGTATATTGAATCCATTCCTCCAAAGTTGCGGACCTGACCTTTAAAGGTATAAGTATTCTTTTGTATTCTGTATTAACATAATCAAAAGCCAGTGATTGAGTTTGTACTAGTCTTAATTTTGGGTCTGATACTGATTTGTGTCTGTCCATGGTCAGCCTTTATGTAAAATCAGTAAAAGGCTCTTGTGGTCCTTGGAAAATTTTTGTATATAGCTCACTTGGTTTCCCTGGTTCTGGGATTTTTTTCCCCAAACATTTAAAGCTGCTGTATGACATAGGGATATTGTATGTTCATCAAAATTAGCTTGTACATTTCTTTATTTTTTTATTTTTATTCTTTTACTATTAAAACATTTGATGTACAACCACAGGAGAAATAATATACAGATATCTTGAACATAAATACAAGTTATAATTCAAAAGTACAGAGTTATTTGAAACTGGAAAATATTTTCTCTGTAGAAAATAGTAAAAATGATAATATTTCCCAATAAGCCCNTTTAAGCCAAATAATAGCTGAATTATACATATAAATATTGATTAGATTCTGGGATATAGAAGAAACCTATCTTAATTTGTTCAGAGAGCTATGTTTTACCTAAGTTGTATAAGTGAGATTCCTATTCATCTTCCTCCTCACTGTTTGATTTATGGCAGACATTTTTTCTGTAGGCTAATTCATAATCTAAAAAGATTTTAGCCTCCCCTCCTAAAAGTACAGCCAGTATATCCTTTCATCAGTTTGATATGGTACAAATTCTTATGACCATATGAAATTTGTAGGCAAATGGATGGAACTAGAAAATATCATCCTGAGTGAGGTAACCCAGACTGAGAATGACAAACATGGTATGTACTCACTAATAAGTGGATACTAGATATAAACCAAAGGACAATCAGACTGCAACCCACAGCTCCAGGGAGGCTACCTAGCAGGAAGGACCCTAGGATGACTGTGGCATAAAATAAGTTTTGGTTTTGCCCAATCACTGGGCATGCTTTAGTGAAACATTTCACTATTAGGCTTGCACATTTTTATCAACAAAATGTCCCTCACCAAGAATTTGATCTTGGGAGATCTTAAAACCTCTGATCTTTCCTTGTTGTTTCAGGCTTCTAGCTTCCTCTCTCAACCAGCTTTTCCATTGTAACTGCTGGCTATATTCTAAAACAGCTGAGATTAACTGATTCCAGTCCTCTCGTATGATTCTATTTGTGGAAGACCACATATTTACTATTTGTTTACATATGTTGAGTGTATACCATAGGTGACCACTACTTCCTTAATATTTTTTAAATCTCATATGAATAGGTTGCAAAATATATTCCACATATGGCTCAGGATGTCTATCATCTGCTGGCTTCTCACTGATAGTGACAGGATAAGCCATTGTATAAAAGTGATCTGGTGATGTTATGACTTGAATGGCCTTGCCCTTCTGTTTATTAGTTTCTTAGTCATCTTTACTGAGAGATGCTCCCAGAGCTTTTAATGGAGCAACTACAGTCTATTGCAGCATTTGAACTTCCTCTGCTGTAAAGGATTCTAGAGATTTCATGAAATCATGCAACTTTTTATGTTCTCCTGAAACATATGGTTTCATAGACCTTATTTTATCAATTAGTTATAATCTTTCCTCCTTATAAATTATCTGAATAACATTAACATTGCTCTGGAGAGTTATTGTTTTATTCATTAAGTATTTATATTTATTATCAATAGAATTAAATCTAGTTGTACAGTTATTATTAATGGATTGATGTTCTTGTGGTAAGTTATCAGATTCCAAAGAAAGAATCCTTTTTTTAAGTCTTCATTATTATCTTGTAAAGCCTGTATCAGTCCCATTAATGCCTCATTTTTTATATGAATATTGAGCCAATTTTTCAATAATATGATGTGGATTATTGGCTAATTTCCATAACAGTGAATATTATATACATCCTAGGAAGGTTGTATATGTCCTGTAGAAATTCATTCATCATACAAGCAAAAAAAGTTTAAATTCCTGAGATGTAATATTTTCCATGAATTTTTTTGAGAAATATTCAAAATTTGTAAATAAAATTTTATTAATTTGTTATTTTATTAATCAGTTCAAAGCGTAAATTTATCAAGTAATTTACCTCAGATAAAATCCTCAGAAGATTGTTCTACATGTCCAGATGTTCCAGATATAATTAACCAGGTTGAATGAACAGCTGGTTCATTCAATGATTTTTGGATGTAGTATTGTTGCTTGGTCAGTAGGTGTCTCAGGTGTAGCACCAAAACAGGTATGGTGCAAGCTGACTCGGGTCCCTGAATGGCTATTGTGAATTAAGCACTTATCCAGGCAACTTCTGAGCACTAGGTAGGGTTTCTGGGACCACAACAGATTATATACAACAATGAGGCAATGCACCAATAAGTTGGAAGCACTCAGGTGTGGTCACCCACCTGGCAGGAGCTGCCTGTCTGGCTGATGGTATAGTGCTGTGACAGCGGTTGTGGGTGGGATTAATTTCTGTAATGTCCACATAGGTCACTACTTCACTTCCTTTATGTATCCCCTCAAACATGACTCCTCTCATTAGAGAAATCTTCCCTGGCCACTGGGTCTGAAGTTGTCCTATTTATTCCTTCTTGCTCCTATTACCTGGCTTTTTCTTCTTTGCAGCATATATCACCATTTGACATAGGAGAGTATTTATTTTTATACTTGTTTGCTTTCTGTCTTCTCAAATTAGCTCCATCATGCAGGGGTTGGCTATTGACCACTACTAAGTCCCCAGCATCTCAAAGATTACCTGCCATTCATAGTTGCTATATGGCCGGTCAGTGGTGGCACACAACTTTAATCCTAGCATTTGGGAGGCAGAGACAGATCTTTGTGAGTCCAAGGCCAGTCTGGGCTACAGAGCTAGTTCTAGGACAGCTGAGGCTACACAAGCAACTCTGTCTCAAAAACAAAACAAAACAACCCCCTCCCTCAATCCATAGTTGCTATATGGATACCTGTTCAATGAATGGGCGGTGGTACAGAGGGTTCCAAGGAGGTAGTAACCTCCCACTGACTTTGAAGAAAGGATGGATTGAGTTGGGTAGACTTTCCAGAGGAAGGCTTTGGTGTACACAAAAGCATGGGGTGAAGTAGAGGGAAAGCTAGCAGGCAAAAGATGATGGAAGGAGAAAGGATAAAGAGTTGGTGGCCATGGTAGGGGAAAGAACATTCTGGTATGTGGAAAGAAACTGTCACTTCCTCTTGTGATTTTCTTGGGTCCCTTCCATACAGCTCAGGCATTGCTTCTTCTCTACTCAGAGGTATACACACCCTCAGTTCAGTCAAATTCTCATCTCTACAACAGGCCATCAGTCTCAAGCCTTGGAATATCATGAATTGTCATTAGTTTTGCCTTTGCTGCCTATTTCCTGTGGTATCTTATGGTGTCCTTTCTCAGGGCCTGGCTGGTCCCTATTGCCTGCACTATCCATTACCACTCTGCTACCTGCGATTGTCTCAGTGTTTTGGGTGAATTGCTTGATCCCTCATGAGCTTCTCCAGGACTGAGTTCAAGTCATATCAAAATTGCAGAAAGGCAATTAAAAACAGCTCTGAGGATTGGAAGGCAAGCAGAGGTGAATCTTGTTTCTGCCCCTACCCTATCACCAGATAGGCATTTGGGCACATCACTTCATTTTTTGAGACCTCGTTGTCTTCCAGAAAATAGGGAAGGAAATATCTTCCTTGTATGGTTCTTTTGAGGATTAAATAAATAAATAAAATTCCATTTAAAATACATAGCATGGAGAGGTGCTCAAGACAATTAGAACCGCCTTTCTCAGACAGTTCCCACTCATAATGCTCTCCCCAGCCTAAGGTTCCACAACTTCCAGCATGAATCTTCCTATGAGGCCAACTCCACAGCTTTCCATAGAGCCTTGACCAGCCCAGGCAGCTAGGTCTTTTGCTAATTAATGGGCTGAATTTTCAAGCAATCTGAACCTCTCAGGGGAGATCCTTAGCTCAATCCTGGTCCCCTGTAGGTGGCCTGAGGCATCACAGAATTCATCATAAAAATCTGAAGTGAGATGGCAAAAATATGTTTTCATTTGAATGCTCTGATTATCCATTTGCTGATGCAAGCTGTGCCCAGGAAGGGGTGACAGTTTTATTCATTTATTTGTGGGTTGATGTTTATTCCTTCAATGATGCTCCCATCTTTCTTCCAATGGCTCATTGGCACCCATCCAGCAAGTGGGGTGTGCTTGTTTGTTTAGAATCTAATTACAGTGCAGAACAGTCAGGGATGGCACCTTGCAGTTTTTTTGTCTATTTTGCTTCCAAAGCACTCAGGGAAGTGGATGAGGCAGAAACATTACACAGCAACCATCTCACTCCAGTTGACAAATAAATGGGGACCAGAGGGTGGGCACAGTCCACTTTGGAAAGAAAGAAAAGCTTATTGGTTCCTTTTGTTTGCAGACCACTTCAGACTCTGTCATACAGTTAGAGGAGTCTGTGTCTCCAGCTCTAATGCTGAGAGCATTTTCTTCTTCCTATAATTACATAGGAACAGACAATAATCCTATGTACTGAACTCAGCTACTTCCTGGAATTCCTGTAACATTCTTAGAGGTGAGTAGTCTTACTATTTCCAGGTCATACAGAGGTTAACTTGACCAGGGTCCATTATTAAATGCTAGAGCTGGGGGTCGGATTCAGACAGAATGGCTCCAAAGCAGCATTTTTATAATTATATGTTAATATTAATGGAAGACATAAACAATGATTAATATATTACTAGGTTAATAAAATATTAATTAACAGATAACAAAAGTAGAAGATGGGGATTGTGGCCAACACATATTCTGGTATTATTAATTTCCCCATTTCTGATTCTGTTCAGCTTAGGATAAATCTCCCAGTATTCTTCGAAGTAGAGTGTGGGCAGGTGGACAGTTACACTGAAAGACTGGAGGAGAATTCATGGGTGACATTTTGTACTTTTTAGTTAGTAATAAATATTGGGGGCCAGAGAGATGGCTCAGTGGGTGAAGGAAACCACCACAAGCCTGGTGATCTTAGTTGTCCTCTGACCTCCACATACCACATATGCCTTTATCCTATAAAAATAAATAAAAGTAACTAAAGTTCACTTAAGAAATGATTGTCTTCCTAACTTTACCATTTCTTTCCTCTGATTGGATGTTGTAGACTGAAGTTGCCTTGGGAAGTTCATGCTGAGAGCAGAGCCATCCCATTCCTCCCACTCTGGGCCTGGTTCTCATCAAGATTTAAAATTATATTTTCTTTCTTTCTTTATTTGGTGCGTGTGTGTGTGTGTGTGTGTGT
>LZPO01046170.1:0-15376 GCA_001675575.1 Neotoma lepida | reverse complement strand
CAGCAACTATGTAAATGTTTAGGATTCTGTTGTGGAATATTAGTTGAAGATGTGTTACATTTGTCTATGCTGTGGAACATTTGTTTAAAGATGCAAAGATGTGTTGCATTCTTTTATGTTGCATTTGTTTAACTCTGTGAAGCTGTGTTACTTTGCCTGTCTAAAAACACCTGATTGGTCTAATAAAGAGCTGAACAGTGGATAACTAGGCAAGAGAAAGGATAGGCGGGACTGGCAGACAAAGTAAATACGAGGAGAAATCTGGGAAGAGAAAATCTGGGAGCAAGAAAAGAAGGAGAGAGGACATCAGGGGCCAGCCACCCAGCTACACAGCAAGCCATGAAATAAGAAGTAAAGAAAGGTATCTAGAATAAGGAAAGATAAAAGCCCACAGGCAAAAGGTAGATAGGCTAATTTAAGAAAAGCTGGCTAGAAACAAGCCAAACTAAGGTTGGGCATTTATAAGTAAGAATAATACTCCGTGTGTTTATTTGGGAGCTGGGTGGCAGGCCTCCCAAAGAACAAAGAGTAAGAGAAAAACCAACAACAGGATTCATCCCAGTAATACTTTTGATGTTGCATCTTGTGGCTAATGTAACATGTATACTTTCCTCATAAACATTCAAAACCTCATAAACATTATGAATTAACATGACAGAATCTCACACATGAAAAGTATTTCTATTAAGAAGGATTAAAAATAAGCCTTTAGTAACTGAAGTGTGGCACAGGCTTACCTCACCAAGAATCTGTTAAGAAGACTAAGAATTTAAATACTTTGCTCATTCTGTTGTTTTCATTCCTTTTGGGGAAATATCCCAGAGTTGCATAGTGCTTATGAAGCTTCCTTCCATTTAGTCTGTTCTCAAAATCTTAATTGAAACTGATGCCTTATCTAATTATTCTTTATCAATAAAAAATTGGAAGTCACATATCAGGTTAAGAACCTGAAAGATCAGAGAAGCAAGGGAGGAGCCATGACTTCCTACTTCTTCTGTCCCTTCCTCCAAAAAGGGCCTAGGTCATCTCCCAGCCCTGCCTTACTACTTCCTGTCTCCTATCTGTCTATTGTCCTACAAACCTTTATGGTTAATTTTGGTCAGCTAGTGGCTAGCTCTGCCCTCTGACTCCAAGCAAGCTTTATTTGTCAGAACACAATCAAAACTGATAAGTTTTTTACACCTGGATAAGCCTCTCCGCTGATGCAGCAATCCAAATCAGGTCAAGTTAGGAAAGGCCAGGTTTAATGGGCAAAAATGTTCCCAGGTGATTCCCTGGCCCCTCAGAGAGGAGACCAGGATGAGAGACTGGAGGAACCACACATCTGTTTTCCAGGATGCCTCTTAAATACCCAGAGGGAGTGGTCTTGAGCCTCTCTGGGGGAGGATCCATGTTTGGCGGGCTTTGAAGGGGTGGGTTTAGCATAGCCTGAATTCCAAGGCAGTGAGTACAGGTTGTCCACAGGCCGCACATGGGCTGGGAGTGGTGTGAGGCGTGGCTCTGGGGCTGGAGCCCGAGCCACGCAGGAAGCAGGGGCCAGCGATAGGGCACCGTGCTGGAGTGCGGCCTGGCGGCTGCATTCGGAAGTGTGAGAAGCAGCACTGGAACCAGCTGGTGGACACTGTGTGGTGACCAGACCGGGGGCTGCCTGTGCAGAGCAGAAAACCAGGGGTTGAGGTGGAGCTCCCACCAAACAAAAACATCACACAACATCCCTCTCCGTCTAAATAAAAAGTGAAGGTTTTAACTAACATAGTAAAATGATATACAATAAGTACACTAACGATATACAAATAAATACAGGTAAGAATTACATTAACAATGTCCAGCCCATTTGCATTTGGCAAATTCAGAGAAAATACTCCATTATCTATCCTATCTTGGTAAGTTCAAAGTTTTGTAACTAAATCACTTTATATCCTTTCATTACCAATCCAAAATTATCCTTATATGTCTCTCAACCTTATACACTTTATTCCTCTTTTGTGAGTTTCTTTTCTGAATTTGGTAAAAGGAAAATTATAATTATAACTATGTAGCCTCCAACTCCATCAGAGACCTGAGAAGGATATATTACCTGAGTAAACAGTCAGTACAGAGAAACAACTTCCAAAACTAAGAAACTACAGAAACAGCTGGCTGCCTACACAGTCACCCAAGGTTCCTCTGTAACATTGGGGCATCCTTCTTTGACCTGCAGGTCTAGAATATCTGACAGACACTTCTGTGAAGCAGGATATTTTTGCCTTGTCTTGGTAAAGTTCAGCAGTCACTTTTTTGTGTGTGTCCTGCTTGTACAATTTGGAAAGCATACTGTCAGCAGTTGAGGCAAAGGCTGTTTCTTGCCCAGAGGCTAACTTTTGCCACAAAGGAAGTAAACTCCATATGGAGTTTCTTCGACGCCCATTATTTTCTCTGAAGTAGATTGGTGCTGCCAGGAGCATACATGTCTCATTGCCTTATGTTATTGAAACATCTTAAATGCCATATTCTGTAGATCTCTGAAGTGTTTGAAGACACCTGTCTATCTAAAATATAGCTCTGTTTATGGCCTTGAAAACATGCCTAACCTGATGACAAGTTTGATTGTAATAGGTGACTAACTTTTAACCTATATTTCTTTATTATCCTAATAGTTTGTAATAATAACTTTCAAGGACTAAAAATTTACATTACATTGTTAGATGAGCTATATAGGTACAATACCTTGAACAAGAGTAGAAACATATGTACAGTAGGTTCTAACAAAAATAACCTTAAATTTGTATCAATATACAAAAATATCTTAAACAATAATAGAAAAATATATACGGTATAACAAAAATAACCTCAAATTTGTATTAATATACAAAAATCCACACCAATGTAAAATATTAAAGATTAGTAGTTGCTTTTTTGGTTTAAAAATAGATTCAGTAAGCTACCCTTTTAAACTATCACTTCTATATCCCCCCTTTTTCTTTTCAGAACAAGATCCCTGAATCTAATCTCCTTTTTTCCTGACCATTACCAATAACAACTTGTAACCAACCCCTCTAAATAATGACAATTATCCATAACCCACTGAACGACCAAAAACTGCCCACCCTACATCTTGAGAATGTGGGCATCCTGTTCTTAAAATTACTTCCTGTTGTCTGGGAGTGATGACATCTTTAGTGGACCCTGAAAAAAATTGGGATAATTGTCAAGTCCTGGGAGAGCTAGCTGTATCATTTGTTGTCCAATCTCTGTGGAATGGGAAAGTGCAGGGCTTATCCCAAGGCCTGGCTAGAATAGTCCATGAGGCTGGACCATCTCAGCTAGCCACCTTAAAATTGTCCTTAGCAGTTTGTAGTCCAAAGTTGATCTTTGGGTGGTGTTTGCCAGCTTAGTGACATTCTATAACCCAGGTGGAATCATTGTTGTGGGGCCCCATCATCCTTTTGGAGACTTCAAAGGTTACTGTTAGGCATGGTCATGGTTCATTGCAGAAGACAAATATTTTAAATGTCATATGCAGCACATCTTGAAGAGGGTAAAGGATCATAATTTGTTACATACCTCCAGAGTACAAAAACTTAATTCTTAGTTACCTGATAGAGACTAAAACCTGTGTAGCTGGAAGATTTTTCTGGTCCTGCCCAGCCCCACAGTTCCACAGCCACTTATAAAATAATCATTCAGAGGCTTATATTACTTATAAACTGTATAACCTAATGGCTCAGGTTTCTTGAGAGATAGCTCTTAAAACTTACTCCATTTCTATTAATCTGTAAGTTGCCATGTAGCCATGGCATTACTGATCTCCTGGCATCTTGCTTCTTGGGCAGCAAGCTGGTGTCTCCCTGCCTCTACCTTTCTTCTTTCCTGTTTCTCTCCTTGGATTTCCTGCCTGCCTCTAAGCTGCCTTGCCATAGGTCAAAGCAGCTTATTTATTAACCAATGGGAACAACACATATTCACAGCATACAGAAAGACACCCTCAGCATTTCCCCTTTTCTATCTAATCAAAAAGGAAGATTTTAGCTTTAATATAGTAAAATTACATATAATAGAACAGTTATCAAGCAAGAATTACAGTTATAATATCTAGTCCATTCATATTTGGGAAAATTAAAGAAAATATTCTATCATCTATCCTATATTTGTGAGTCTAAAGTTTCATATGCTGACATCTTGTTGTTTCTTCAGTAGTGGCCTCGAGTCTCTCTGCCTCTGCCTTTCTTCTTTTGTCATGATATTAATGGTCATATAGAGTACTAACTAATTCTAGAAAAAAAGGCTTCATCTAGATGCCTGTACATGTTTTCTTGTTTGAGCCTATCAGTTTTCTGCAGGGAATCATGACCACGCCTAACAGCAAATTTGAAGTCCACAAAAAGATCAGGATGATGATAATACCACTAAGCTGACAAACACCACCCAAAGGTCAGCTTTGGACTATAAACTGCTCAGGACAATTTCAAGATGGCTAGCTGAGATGATCCAGCCTCACAGACTACTAGAGCAAGGACTTGAGACAAGCCCTACACTTTTGCGTTATGCAGAGACTGGACAACAAATGATACAGCTACCTCTCCCAGGACTTGACAATTAACTCAAAATTTTTCTTTTCAGGATCCCCTAAAGAAGCCTTTGCCCTTAGACAGCAGGGAGTAATTTTAAAAACACGATGCCCACATTCCCAAGAGGTGGGGTGGGTGGTTTTTGGTCATTCAATGGGTTATGGATAATTGTCATTGTTCAGGATGGTTGGTTATGAGTTCTTAATTATTAATGGTCAGGAAAAAAGTTAAACAAAGGAAATTAGATTCAGGATTTCTTATTTGAAAAAAAAAGAAGATATAGATAAGACGTAGATTATTGAATCTACTCAAAAAAAGATATAGAAATGATGGATAAAGGGTAGATTATTGAATCTAGTCTGAAAAGAAAAAAGACAGACTATGGATATGATAGAACAAAAGGGTAGACTATTGAATGTACTTTTAAAGAGCAACAACTTGTTTAAAATGTTTTACATTGCTATGGATTTAGTTTATTGATACACATTTAAAGTTAATTTTGTTATACTGTATGTGTATTTCTATTCTTGTTTAAGGTATTATGTTTGTGCAGCTCATTTGAAATATTATGTTTGTGCAGCTCATTTGAAATTGTAATGTATAATTAAGAAATACAGATTAATAATTAGTCATCCATGATAATCAAACTTATAGTCATGTTAATTAAATTTTCTAGGTATACATAGATAGATTTCAAATAGGTCAGTAATCTTCAAACACTTCAAAGACCTATAGAATATGGCACTTAAAATGTTTTAAAAACTTAGATTTTCCTGGACAATGAGAAACATCTGCTTTTGGTAGCACTGATTTACTTCAAAGAGGAAGATGGGCATCAAAGACACTCCATAGGAGTTTATCTTCTTCTTGGCAGAACTGGCCATTTGGGCAAGAAACTGTTCTTGCCTGGACTGCTTGACAAAATATATAGACTGGACATGCAGGATCCATGGAAAAATGACCACTAAATTTTGCCAAGATAAGGCGAGATGGTCCTTCAGTTTCCTGCTTCACAGAGGAGACTGACAGATATTCTACAGGACAGAGGGAGAAGGGACTAAAAAACTCTAGACCTATTGGCTGAAGATGATGTTCCAATATTGCAGAGGAACTTTGGGTGACTGTCCAGGCAGCCAGCTGTCTCTGTCATTCTAGATTTTTGAAAGTTTTTTACAACATTATAAGGTAATATTATATCCTTCTGGGATCTTTGATGTAGTTGAAGACTAAATAGTTATAGTTATAATTCTCCTTGGTTATGATAAAAGATAAATTAGATTTGAAACTTTAGACTCACACATATAGGGTAGATGATAGAACATTTTCTTTAATTTTCCCAAATACAAATAGACTAGATATTGTAACTGTAATTCTTGCTTGATAATTGTTTGTTACATATAATTTTACTATATTAAAGCTAAAACCTTGCTTTTTGATTATATAGAAAGGGGGAAATGCTGGGGGATGTCTTTCTGTGTGCTGTGAATGTGTGTTGTTCCCATTGGTTAATAAGTAAGCTGCTTTGACCTATGGCAAGGCAGCTTAGAGGCAGGCAGGAAGAGAGACAGGAAACAAGAAAGGCAGAGGCAGAGAGACACTAGCCTGCTGCCCAAGAAGCAAGATGCCAGCAGATCAGTAATGCCATGGCTACGTGGCAACTTATAGATTAATAGAAATGGAGTAAGTTTTAAGAACTCTCTCTCAAGAAACCTGAGCCATTAGGTTATACAGTTTATAAGTAATATAAGCCTCTGTGTGTTAACTTGGGTCCGAGTGGCTGTGGGACCTCGGGTGAGAGAGATTTGTCTGGACTGCAGGGGGCCAGGCGGGACCCAAGAAACTTCTTACTATAAACCTGAAATCATGTACAGGAAGCTAGATGAAGCCTTTTTCTAGAGTTATTTATTGCTCTATATGACCATTAATATCATGACAAAAAGTTGAAAATATCTATATATTAATTTTATAAATTTTGAGATAATTTTTATACCTTAAGAAAAGTTTAAAAGAGTCAAAATAAAGCCAAAGAATTATGAGATTAGTGGCAATAGAATAGTCTTTAAATTTGTTTTTTCTTCTGTCCTGTATCAGGTGGCTCTTCTGACATGAGACAGAGATTTTGGATTTTCCTTTAACAAGCATGCTTGGGTTTAGAGGAGGAGAGAGCCACACTCCAACTCCAAAGCCAGCTTTAATTTTTAATTGAACTGGGACTACAAAAAGACTATTTGCATTGTGTGTCTGTAGAGAATAGCAGAAACAAACATTTGGGAAGATTTATGAAATTTTATCCCATTGGAAATGTGAGATACCAATAGGCCAATTTACTCTTTTTCTTGGGACGTTTTCTCTGGATGATTTGTCATTTTTCTTCAGATGTCTCATTTGTCCAGTGGTCTTCAGATTCCTTAGTTGGATGCCTTCATTCTCCTGGAAAGACAAAAACAAAACCCTGCCCCAACCCTAACTTTGGGGAACTTCCCTTTTGACAAGTTATATCTGATCAAATGAAAAGAATTTGTTAGTCTTGTAAGTTAGTTTAGATTGAATGGTCATGCTGTTTGATGAACTATTGCCTCTTCTACTCAAGAGGTCTCTCTTGTTCGAATATAATCTTTATCAATTTTGATGGTATTCATGGCTTTTCTTCTCTTGTGGAAATAAAAGCAAAACCTCTTCCCCAGTGTAACATATATCCTGAACAAGTAGAACATTTCCTTGGCTTGTTGTCCAGTGATGGAAAAATCTTTTTTCAAACCCTTGCTATTAACATGGTGTTTCTTATGAAATTCTGAAGCTTCTAGTACATTTCCTACCGATAGTTGATCAATTTTATCATTACCTTGTTCTAGAGGGCCTGGTAGAACTGTATGGGATCTGATACGTGTTATATATAAGGGATGATTTCCATTTTTGAGTATTTCTTGTAATTAAATAAATATCAAAGTCAATTCTGAATCATCTGGAATAAGCTCAGCAGTTTCACTATGTAAAAGAAGTCTTTCTGCATATTGAGAGCCAGTAACTATATTAAGAGGTTCTGGAAAATCTAATAATACCATAAGAATAGCATATAATTCTGATTTTTGAACAGAATCATCAGAGCTTTGAGCCACTTTACTTAAATTTCCTGCTTTATAACCTGCCTTCCCTGATTTATTTGCATCAATATTGAATGTAGGGGATCCAGATATTGGTATTCCCCATACAATGTGAGGAAGGACTCAATTAGTTCTTTTTATAAATTGAAGTCTCTTGCTTTTAGGATATTTGTAGTTAGTCTCTCCCAAAAAATTACTGCAAGCTCTTTGCCAATGTTCATTTTCTGTTCATAAAGAGGAAATTTCAGCATTAGTAAAAGGTACTACAATTTCTGTTGGGTCCATTCCTGCTTAATTGAAGAAGCCTCAATTTTCCTCTTAGAATCAACTCAGAAACCTTTTCTACATAGGTCTTTAATTTTTTGCTTTGTTTGTGTGGCAAAAATATACATTCTGAGATACTATCTTCTCTCTGCATTAGAATTTTTATAGGGGAATGCATAGAAGGTATAACCAAAATACAATCAAGCTTTGGATCCAAACAATCTGCATGTGCATTCTGTAATTTCTTTTCTACCAAAGCCAATTCTCTCTCAGCCTCAGCTGATAATTTTCTTGGACTATTTAAGTCCTTATCACCGTGTAAGGTTTGAAATAAATTTCTTCTTTCTTGAGTTGTCATTCCAATTGTGGGCCACAGCTAGTTAATATCTCCCAGCAATTTTTGAAAATCATGAAGAGTTCGTAATTGATCTCTTCTGTTTGTATTTTCTGTGGTTGAATTTTTTGTAAACCTATCTTATATGCTAGGTGATTAATAAAAGCTCCTCTTTGTATTTTCAGGAGCAATTGTCATCCCCAACAAGGCAAAATTTCTTTACTTTCTCAAACATTTTCTCTAAGGCATCTGCATTTGAATCTACTAGTAAGATACCATACATATAATGGTAAATTATATTTGAGGAAACTGATTAGAAATTATTTCCAATAGCTGTTGTACAAAATATTGACACAACGTAGGGCTGTTTAACATTCTTTGTGGAAGAATTTTCCACTGATATCTTTTAACAGGCTGGAAATTATTATAAGTAGGCACTGTGAAGGAAAATTTTTCTCTATCCTGTTCTTGCAAAGATATAGTAAAAAAGCAATCTTTTAAATCACTAAATAGATCATCATTTAGGTAATAGAGAAGGCAAGGGAATTCCAGGATGTAAAGAGCCCATTGGTTGAATCACCTTATTAATAACTCTTAGATCTCTAACCATCCTCCATTTTCTAGATTTCTTTTAATAACAAATACAGAAGAATTCCAAGGACTGGTCAATTCTTCAATATGTTGAGCGTTAGCTGCTCTTGTACCTGCTATTCTGAGGTATGTAGTTTCTCTTTTATTAAAGGCCATTGTTCCACCAAGATAGGTTTGTCAGTTAACCATTTTAAGGGTAGGGCTATTGGTGCCTTGGAAAGATCAACAGCTACTGTGCCTTGTTTATGTACAACTTGAATCGTAGGTGACTGTTCTTTATAATACCTTTTAATATTTTTCTCAGAAACATAGGTTAGTATATGGTTTGTTTTTGAGATTGGAGGAATGTTAATCTCGGTATTCCATTGCTATAACAAATCACATCCCCATAAATTCCTTGGTATGTTAGCCATATATGGCTTTAATTCTCCTCTCTGTCCTTCTGGCCCTGTATATTTGATGCATATTGTGCTTTGTTTTATATGAGATAAAGTTCCAATCCCTAGAAGCTGAACATTTACCTCATGAAGAGGCCAATTTGGATGCCAATATTTTGATGTGATTATTGTTGTGTCTGTCCCTATGTCTACTGATTCCTCAATTACAATGCCATTTATTCACATTTTTAACTTTGGTCTTTGATCATTTGTAGAAGTTTGCCAAAATATTTGCTTTATGATTTCTCCTGAAATTTCTGTTTTATCTTCTAAAGTTGCTCTATCTGGAGCTGTATTTTTTTTTACAATAGGAATTAGGTCCATTAATTGCTCTGTAAAGGAGTTTCCCCCATAGTGACAGGGAATGATTGAACCAAATTTGACATGGGGACCTGTGAGAGACCCCCAAGGCATTTCCTGATGGCAATGGTTACCTTGTCTGTCCCTTGTTGATTATCTCTAGAAAAAACATTGTTTCTAGGAACACCCTGCCTAAAATCCTTTTTTAGATGAACTTGTTTACCACAATTAAAACATTTGAGATTTTGATTTTTCTTCAAGCCTTTGGAAATCACCTCTCCCATCCAAGTATCATCATGGCTATGAGTTTCAATATTGACTGCATCTTGGATTCATTCCTCTATGGGTGCTAATCTTGCCTTTAAAGGCCTAATTACCCTTTTGCATTGTGAACTAGCATTGTCAAAGGCCAAAGATTCAATTAGTATTTGTCTAACTTCTGGATGTGGTATTTACAGCTGAAGTCAATCTTTCTAAAAAAAAAAGTGAAGGTTTCTTTTGGGCCCTGTATGATTTTAGTAAATGACTTAGCTCTCTTTCCAACTTCAACTCTGTCCC
This sequence comes from Neotoma lepida, assembly GCA_001675575.1. NCBI lineage: Eukaryota > Metazoa > Chordata > Mammalia > Rodentia > Cricetidae > Neotoma > Neotoma lepida. Next base: position 5,244 of record LZPO01046170.1, on the reverse strand, counting down.
AAGCACTCAAAGCTGTTGTACTGCATAGAGGCAATGTGTGTTCATCATATATAGACTTTTTTTGTACATCAGTATAATCGCCCTTTCCAAGAAGTTGGTCTTGGGAAATTTCAATACTTCTAGCCCTACTTTGTTGTCCAATGGTCCTAGCCTCATCTTTCCACCAGATCTTCCACTGTAATTGAGGACCAGGTTCCAATACAAGTAACCAAGTCTTCATAATCTTGTGGGATAATTCTGTCACTAGTTGCCCATGGATTTAACATGTGCCTCACAAAAGGTGAATACATACCATATGAAACTATCTCTTCCTTAAATCTCTTCAAATCTAACATTTCTATAGCAATTCAGTGAGTTAGCTTAATTTTGTAACACACAAAGAGGAACATTGCTTTCTTTGATGTAGTTTTTCAGAAGATTAAATGAAATGACAGTTGTAGAGTATTTTGACCAAAGTAAGAGCTCCATTCATCATCATTGACTTGTCTGTGAAGCCATGTTCCTCTTTCTATCTGTAAAGTACTTTCAATACTCATGGCATGCTAAAATATAGCCAAGAAGATTTGGTCAAGGAACAACAACATTAGCATGATCCAGGTGATCCCATGGTGATAGAATGCCTGCTTCAGACTCGCTGATGAAGAACCTGCATGTTCACAGCATCTAGATGGTTCATCAACATGCTCATGTTTAAGAAGCACTTGGATGTGTATACCTGTCTAAGAAATATTTACTCTTGAGTCATTTGATACCTTATTATTGTAATTATGCAACTCAGTAACTGCCAAGTGATGGTGAATGAAATATGCAGAGATATTGCTTCATTTCTAAGAGTAGACACTATTTGGACAATGATGATGGAGCTTCAAAAATGCTGCTGTATTAAATGTGAGATGTCTGTGAAGTTTGGAATAATGCTAAAATCTATAAGGATTTTTATGCTCTTTTGAGTTTTTCTCATCCATGAGTTAGCTGTTAAACTTCTTTAAGGCAATTTAATGTCATTTTTGTACTGCCCAGGACCATCATTGAAAGTGTATTCTCATCTCCAACAATGAAGGGACCAGAAGGAGTTTTCAGTAGTTGGTTGTCCACTAACCACACACCTGGAAAGCCAGTTCTTTCTTAAAGAAGAGACAAAGTGATGTTCTCATTTCTTCTACAATCTCAATCCTCTTCTACTTCTTTTTAATCTGTAAGATTGTCAGTATATGTATGATAAAAATAATCTCCAAAACTATGGACACACACAGCATAAATAAATAAACCTTTGAAACCAATGTTTCTTTTATTTTATTGACTGAAAATGTCTACAAACATGAAAAATTTGAACATCTTGGGGACAAAGAAAATTTATACATTTTAATGGTGGTGTTGGAACTTGACAAACACTCATCATGTTTTCAGCACATCAATCTCTATATATTTAGTCATTAACATCTGTCCTTAGAGCTTTGAATTGAATCTTAAATTTTCTTCTAATTGTAAATCTGCTAACTAATCAAAATTCTAAACACAGATTATCTTACTCAGTATGTATGGTACATATCTTGCCACCAGGAAGGTACCTGAGTGCAGTATAATGCATTTTCTACCATCTCTACTAAATTTTAAAAGCTAGGAATGGTCAATAGAGAAGAATGTCCATCTGAATCATCTATTTGTGTCTCAAGCTCTGTCACATAAAAGCAGCCTGGTGTGGCAAAAAGATTTGAGGTAGAAAGTTTGCTTAAGTCTGACCACTGTCAATGACTTCATAACTAAAGCTGTTGGAAAATTGACAATGAGAGTGTCCATCTGATAGGAGAGAAAATGAAATTGATTTGTGGACTTCCTTCAATGAGTCAATAAAGTTTATTATGTAAACATGATTAATATGTAGATGTGTTAAACATTTTACCTAATTTAAATTTCAAATTGCTGTTGAATTAGGCATTGTCTACGTTAGACAGATGAACAGTGTGATGCTCAGTTACTAACTGGTGAGGTATATGTGAACTGAGTTATATTCAAATCTGGATGCTGTATTGTTTTTCTTATATCAATTTCCATCTCAATAATAAGACTGTGTAATTCAAATACATATATATTTAGAATGTCAAAATAATATATTCTTTATCAGACACTACAATGGGTAAGAACAATATTAGATGCTTGATATCCTACATAATCAGTGAACACATGAACCAAGATTTATTCTGGAGGTCTCAAAAATTATAAACCAAGTTTCCCAATATTGTTCTATTTGAGGGGGGAAAAATGGAGGCAAAGAGGCTCAGGGAGTTTGTTTTTTTTGGACCAGTGCTAAGGACTCGACAGCTTTCCTCTGCCCATATCAACGGCAGAATGAGGATGATTGCTTGCTTCCAATTATAATCCAAAGTGGACATGCTTTGGGTTATAGAAGTGGAAAGAAAGAACACCCCTAGAGAAAACTTAAAATGCCTAATGAGGTTTAAGCAAAGGCTGATTCTGCCCTTCACCAAGAAGCCTGTGACTTTGAGACTGACCCGAGTTACCTTTTGCCCAACAGGGCGTGGAAAGAGTTTCCTTTAAGTGTGGCAGAAATGAATGCCCTCTAGGAATCTAATGTTGGTCCGATGAAAGAGACACTGGAGTGAGGAGGCAAGCTAGTAGAATGGGTGTCTGCAGATACTCCAGGTAAGAAAATGTCAGCCAGTAAGAGAGCAGTACTCTTTAGAAGGATCTTGTGACAGGGTAGGAATTCCCGGGGAAGGACTTCTAAGAACCTTACAGGAAACAGTAGATTCTGCAAAACCAAAGGTAGCAAGGCCAGAGAAGGACTCCAGGCAAGATTCTTTTGTCTTTCTTATTCTTGCCTTCCCAAAGACCAACACTTGAGAGGGCTGAGATAACAGCTAGGGTTAGGAGGAGAGAAAGCCAATCAGACCCCACATTCTGTGGCTCCATTGCTCTCTGCTCCATCTAACCCTGAGGGCACTACGGAGAGGAGGGATTTTATGTTGAAATGTGGGATGTATGATTAATATTTCATTGTGAGCATCTAATTTACAAAATGACATCATTCTTGTGAATGAGAGGGAACAATTTCAAATATTACACAACATACAGACAAACCCCGTTTACAAAGTGAATTGAAAGAAAGTAGCTGGAGGAAGTGAAAGTCCTTGTGGTTCCACTCCCAAGGTATGTTTATTCACACAACAGAGTCTTTTCTTTTGAATTACATGTTGTTAAGCATGCATCACTCACAGTTTATTTCACATTTTAACTGCTGTCCTACTCAAATCTATTTTGGGGGATTGTGAGAATGCCAATGGTGATTCTGCGCTATTCAGTCACTTTCTTTTTTTTTTTTTAAATTCATCTATTTATTTTACACCCCAGCTGCAGCCTCCCTCTATTCTTCCCTCTCAGTTCCTCTGCCCCATCCCCTCCCAACCCCCTCCTCTTCTGTCTCCATCCAGGAAAGGGAAGGTCTCCTATGAGTATCAATAAAACACACAAGGGATTTATTATTACTGTCTGTCCAAAGTGTGGGCCAGCTGCTGATTCTCATAATATTCACCAAGGTGCAGGTGGTGTGATAGCTAGTGACAGAGTGAAAGGTCTGGCTTTGGACTTAGAGCCCAAGAATGACTGCAGTCATCCAATGTCTAGCAATTAGCAAGGTGCCTTACATTTCAAAATATCATGTATTCCAAAAGCAGGTGTTGAATTCAGCATATTCTAGGTCCCTTGTTTTACAAATATGAAAAGTTATATTCTGAGAACTGATGTAGCTTGACAAAGGGAAAGTTGAGGGTATCAAGCCATGACATTCTTTTTATTTTTTACTTTGGTGTAAGATGTTTAAAAAATGTAGATTTAGCCAGATGTAGGGATTTATGTCTATAATCCCAGTACCCGAGAGGCTGAGAAAAGAAGATTGCTGTGTGAGATTAGCCTGGGCTACGTAGTGAGGTCCAGGCCAGTCTGGGCTACAAGAGTGAGGCTATCTCAAAACAAAACACAAAAAATAAGTGTGGTAGACAGTTCACTTCCTGTAGCCTGTGAATCAAAATGTAGATCTCTCATCTCCTTCTCCAGCACAATGTCTGCCTGCAAGCTGCCGTGTCCAACCATGCTGATAATGGACTAAACCTCTGAAACTGTAAGCCACCCCAATTAAATGTTTCGTTTATAAGAGCTGCCATGGTCATGATGTCTCTCCACAGCAACAGAAACCCTAAGACAGCCATCTTTATCACATTGCCGTATTTCTGCAGTAGAAATAGCAGGAGAGAAAGTCTTTCACTCCTTCAAACTGAATATGACAGCTGTCATTTTACATTCTTAGGCCATCTATAGCACATCTATCCACAGGGACCAAGAAAATGTCCAATATGCCCATGACTCAGAGAACTGGGCTACGATTGCTAGATACGATGAATCTAGCAATTTCTACATGTAGAAATTAAAACTCTTAAAAATTGTTCTTTCTAAAGAACTCAGAAATTGTCTTTGTCAATTGTAACAACACACAGAACTACAACTATAGGTGGGTGGTCATAACAAAATATATGTTTAGAAACTCTTAGTATGCTACATGTAAATTTATACCTGGTTATGGGAGTGCTGCAAACAGATACTGTAACCACACTTTGGTGCTGTCTGGTAGAGCAATTGGTGGCACTGGTGTGGTCAAAGTCCTGTGCTAAGATACAGTGTCTTGTTCCAAGTGTTTTACCTTATTTTAATGTGGGGATGTTTCCAACTACAAACAGGACCCTGTTTCTAAACACTGGATTCTTTCTCAACAGGAAAGTCAAACTATTTTGTAGGAAGCTACAGTGTTTCATGTAACCTCGAGTGGCCTCAAACTCTCTATGTAGCTGCTGATAAACAGGCAGTCCTTCTGCCTCTACCTCCTCACATACTGGGAGTATGGAAGTGCCCATTTCATACAGTGCTGGAGATCAAACACAGGGCTTCCTGCATATTGAAGAAACAGCTGAGCTTTACTTACAGCCCAGATCACACTTCTTTCATAAATTGTAAACCTTAAAATGAATGGATTTGTCTAAAGAATTTCAAAATGTGGCTTTATTCCCCTTTCTACAAAGANACTTCTCCTGTAAAGCAAACTCTTTCTGACATCAGTTCTGAGGGCTGAATACTATCATTTTTTATCATGAACAATGTAAATGTTGTTTACCATTGTAAAGAGACAAGGTAAGAATTTAGTGGCTGATTGCAAATTCAATGTGAATAAAATAAAAC
>LZPO01046166.1:0-15442 GCA_001675575.1 Neotoma lepida | reverse complement strand
CTTGTTCTGTCTCTCTGATCATTCAGAATTTACCTCAATACCTGGCCTGGTGTTTTCAATTAATAAGACCGTTTAAGATTCGCTCTACACCATGTTCCATTGGTAGGGGCCGAGGACTATGGCAGAGGAGAAAGGTGAACTGACAGCATCAGCAGGGGAGATTTCCATGCCACCGATTACTTGTGACTTTAGCCACAGTAGGCTGCTATGCCATTGTGAGCATCCCAGCGCAGCTGGGATACTGAGAGGAGTGAAATATGAGAGCTACTATGTGAGGGTTACTTAGTGGGGGCTTTGCTGTCATGAATGAAGAAGGTGTGCTGGGGTGCAGCATCTAGGTGGATGCTGGTTCAGCTAAATCCTGGCAATGCAGGATACCCTAGGCAGACCTCCAGTTCTAAGTGGCTCAGATCCAGACTCTTCTGTGCTACAGCTTCCTGGCCTGAGGTGTCCTCTCAAAGTAGTGGTATGACACAGGGCAGGGATACTTACACAGGCCCAAGGAACCCGAGGAGTGTCTAGCTCACTGGGAGTAAAGAAGGGGAGCAAGGAAACATAGATGCCTTATTCAATCCCCCAGAGATCCACAGGGATCCTTCCAGGGATGAGCTCAATGCACCCAGCACAGCTCTGCAAGATGCCAGCTGTCTAGATCCCGAACACAGGCAACTGCCCAGGACAGAACTCTTGAGTGTGACACTGAGCTGAGGTTTTGAGGTCACCTCCCTATGGGCTGACACTGTCTTTGTTGTCACTCCTCTACCTGGTGTCCACCAGCTACACCAGTCCTTGAGCAATCGTCAAGAACTCTGCAAAACCAGACATGGGAAAATGCCTGTAACCCTAACACTTGGAAGGCAGAGGCAGGAGGATGGTAAGTTTGAGGACAGCTTAAAAGGACCTTGACTCTAAACCCACAGGGTCTGTAAGTTTATCCATCTGAAGACACTTTCATAGACCAAGTACCATTTTTGTAGACTCAGCACACATGCGTTTTAAAACCTTTCAAGGTTTTTGTCATATATAATTTTTATTTTGGTATATATTAGAGATCAAACTCTATAAAAGAACATTCTTGAGGAGAAGTACAAGAGGAAGTCTTCAAAATAACTTCTCAAGAAAATAATATAAAAATATTACCAGACAGAACTGGGAGCTTTTCTAGACACACTAAGTAAAAATCAAAGTCTTCCTATCTTAGAGAGCATCCCAGGAATTGTTACATTTTTACAGTCGGTTTTTAGGTGGCTTTTGTTTATTATTTCTTATTCTTTGTGTCTCTGGGGTTGAGACGTTAACTTAATCCATATGTGTCTCTGTCTGAAAGTAGAGACTGATCATGGAAACCATGAAGGCCAAGTGTTTGCTTGAACTTCCCACACGGGCAGTCCCCTGCTTACCTCTCTATGCATTCCTTGACCACAGCGAAATTTCCATCCCCTATTGTTCTCCCAACTTTGTATCGCTCTGTTATTGTGGCAGGAATCTGGAAGCCTTCCTCAGACTCTTCTGAAAGAATTATTAGTGTGTTTTTATTGATAGGGAAGGAGCCACAGACGTTGTACAAAAGATACATTTCTAAGAATCACCTCACAGACTGGAACCAATTCAGTAGCACTGTGGGCAGTCCCCCTCCCTCGCAGGCTTGTATAGACTCAACAGTTTTTACCAAGGCAAATGACAAATGAAAAAGAACAGCTATTGGGCCCACCTGGACTGATATCACTGCAACTTATGTTTTTCTGTTTCAGTGGGGATTCAGAGGAGGAAATCCTGCATTTTGAACTTCATGCTAATTTGATCAATAGCCCTCACTGAATACCCATTGTATTCAGAGAAATGACATTCTCATGTACAGGGCAGAGAAAAAGGCATTTCTGGAGAGATGCTGAGCAGTTTGACATTGTACAAGCGTGAAAAGGTCCTGCTGTTTGGACACTGAGCTTGACTCCATCCTGAAATGGATATCTCTGCAAAATTCCTTATGCACTAAGCGTTGCTGGCCACCCCTCCCTAGTATCAGTGAGCAGATTTTAGACAAATGTTCTCACCAAGCAACCTGCGTGGCAGATGTCGAGTTTAAACCCTAATATCTGTTATGTCTGTGGGCAGAACAGTTTTTGTAATAACATAGCATATTCTCCCTCTGAAAATGTATTTTGAAATATTTTACAAATGCCTAATAATGCTTTAAATAGCCAAGGCTATAAAATTAAATAAGCCATGCTTGGGACACATAAATATGATGCATCACCTTTAACATGTCAAGGGTATAAAAAGCCTTTTAAATCTGGGCCGTAAAATGTACATGCCTTACAGTTACAAATCCCAGCTTTCCCCCAGCAACCCACGTGCAAAATGGCATAGGAGCCTGATGAGCTTCTTAACTGTGTTCTCCTCCTGGCCTGTCCTCATACACTGTGTTTCCCTCCTCAAAATAAATTTGGATGTGAAGGGGCTTTCTGGTAAGTTTTGTAGTCTGTACTTCGTGTGTGGTACTGGGGAAGAAAGAATGGGAATTTGTCTGAGGCCCTTTGTGCTGGCCTCACAGTGCTCAGACTGCACAACTGGGCTGGCTTTTCTAGAAAGTAAAGTCAAAATGCAGGGCAATTGCCTCTACTATGCCCCTGTGCATCTTCATGGCCTCCACACTGTGGATGGCAGTCCCCTCCCGAATCACTGGAAGCTACCTTGGCAGTGCCCAGAATCAAGTGAGGGCTGCAGTCAATGCCTCCTCTCTTAGCCCACCAGGAAAGAGTCATGATTTTGCCTGTGTTTGAAAGACTCAACCTGGGATTTTCATCTTCTCCTTGAGGAGGGGAGGAAATGGTTGTGGGTTATCTGAATTTACAAACCATCTGTCAGATGACAGGGTCCTAGACTCTGTACCATGGCCTTTGGGATAATTGTGACCCTACAGATGGGGTCACCTGTCCTTTCTTCCAGTGGAAACATTTACTGGGACACCCATCCAATATACAACATTTGGGGTTTTTCTACCAACTATTGATAAAATATCCAGTCCCTCTAGACTCAGCCAAGGTTTAGTTAAGGACCATCACATTTCTTTGGGTGAATACAACACACTGAAATGAAGGAGACTTCTAGATGGCTGAACTACAGTTTCGACAAACGCAAAAATGTCTGCTATAATCGTGGTAAGAAGCAAACGATTCCCATGTGAATCACATGTCTTACTTAATGTCAGAGAGTCCCTCAGAGGGTGTGTTTTTGGGAAAATATCAAGTCACATCCTTAGAAGCAGAGGAACTTACTCTTAACAGTGGCTTAATCTCGACACTCTTACTTTTCCAAATTATTTCCCCTCATTGATTTGAGCCTGATTACAGCCCCAGGAGGGTGGAAATGGTAACATTTAATAATCTGCACTTCTATAAAAGGGGAACTAAGATAGGGAGAACTGAAGAGGCTTGTTCCACACCATCCAGCCAGTTAGCAAAAAAGTCAACTCTGCAATCCAGAAGGCTTTCTTACATCACAGTGAAATTCTAATGTACATTAGTTTAAGGGACAAGCAGTATGTCTTTGCCGTTACCAGCAATGGCTTCTTTCTGTAAAGTTATAGTTTGATGGATTGAACTCCCTTAAGTTGGAGCCCACCTACGGGTGCTCATACACAAGACACTGTTGTCTTTTCACTTACAAAAAGGGAGTAGAGCTTGGAGCACAAAGGCAGGCAATAGCTGGGCTTCCTAGGCACCACACACCCACATAGGATGTGAAAGCACTCAGTCAAGCCAACTCCTCCTTCCCATTCTCAGACAGGGGGTGCGAATGCCTGTAGAAGTCACCCACTCTTGTCCCCAATGACACCCCCGCCACGAGCTGCTGGGGTTTGGCTACTCAGACGTTCTAGTTCTCAGAGTAAACTTAGCTAACTCCTCCTCCATCCGCCCTGCAAGCTGTGCTTTTCCCCAAGCTCATCACCTTCCCCAGGGCCGTCATTCTCATCCATTGAGCTGCAGACTTTCGTGGATGAAAGTGAAGTAGAGGAGCCGCCATGCTGAGAAATCTGTAATGGAACAGAAACAGAATAAAAACCCTGGGTCAGAGTGATGGAGCCTCTACACACACTACCCAGCCCAGGACCTCAGGAGCTAGTGTTGCCCTTCCCAGGGAGGCACTGGTCTTCAAACTTGGAAAAGGAGATCTTAAGAATATCCAAGGAGGATCATAAATCCCGCCCTCCCTACTAGCCAGTAAGAGTTTGTATTGAGTAGGAATCATTGGAAACCTGGATGCCCATGACTTCTTCTCTCAAAATTAGCATCCTTGAGCTCCAGTTTGCCAGATTTTAGGCATCTCATTTCTGTCTTCTAGTCTTTGCTGAGAGTCTCAAATGTGGTGCCATTCTGGCTTTATTTCTATTTTTACAATAACAAAAAGTCTCTTAAGTTGGTTATGGACTATTCCAAATAAAAAGCAAGTAACTCAGCTTTAGCAGAACTTTAAGAGAAAAGTAGAAGAGTGGATTTGTTACTCTCACTTTGAGATAAAGACACACAGTAAATAGGAGGCCAGTTTGGCATATGTTACATAATATGTCCGAGAGAAAGGCAAGAATTAAAGCCTAGGCCAGGAGAGTTTCCTGTAGTTTAGATGGATTTTGATCGAAGACCCATGAAAGCAAACAGGGTATTGACTCCATTAGAGGGAAAATATTCAATATTACAACTGGCTGGGAAGAGTATTTGACAAGGGATGCTTCCGTCTCTGCCCCTACTTCTTGAGAAAACAGCTTGCACACAGTTATGCTATTTCTAAATAGTGAACATAGCTCATCCTAAAAGATCTTCCTTCTGTTCCCCTGGGTTTATCCACTTGGTTGGCCTGATAGGAGCAGGAGGCAGTGAGGGGGCAGCATTGGCTCATGGTACTGGCTGGCTGTGGAGCAGAGAGAAGGGAGAGCGGCTGTAGTTGCTTTCATCACGAAGCAGTGAGGAGAAGCTAACTTGACCTACATTTCCTCTGCTTCCCCGTCTCCCATTCAACCTCCACCCCGTTCCATCCAGCTATAGCTGAGCACAAAGAGGGCAGAGGAGTTGTATGTGGCTCACATCCAACAGCCTCCTACACAGAAACCCCAAATACCTGCTTCTTCATAAAACAGATTTATGTGGTTGGGAATATACCATCTAACCACTTCCAGGGCCATCTGAGGCAAGCACCACAGGACATTCCTGAGTGACAAAGGGACAAAGATGGATATATCCCATTGGTGAGTTCATTGATGTTGACAATTGACAAGATTAGAATGAAATTTATACTAATAATGATTCTTCTACTTCCTTATAGGACATTCTAGAAGTTTTGATATTACTGTTGTATACCCCCAAATGTCATACAGCTTATATAATGTGCTCTGTACTTCCCTGTATCACAAAAATCTTCAACCAATAAGCTTGGTGACTCGAGCTGTTTTCCCATCTTCTGTCAGCTAGCCTCCTTTTGACTAGGAACATCATGGATTCAAAGACTCTGATTTCAAAACAGAGTTTTTATTTTTGTTTGTTTGTTTTTTTAAGTATGACAGTACAGAATCACAACCCACTATGTTGAAGGCACAGTAAACGTATCAGCTTCAAAGCCATACTCTACTGACCTTCAAGAATGCCTGTTCGTGAAAACTTTATACTTTATAATATCTGCATGGAAGGCCGAGGCAGGCAGATTTATTATGTTGCTGACTGGAGAAAATAAACTCTAACATGACCACACTGGAGGGGAAGGTGTGTGCTTCCCAGAACAGCGAGATGATCTCCTGCATCATTCCACATGCAATGACGATCCAGGCAGAAAAGCACGAAATAAAATGGATTGGCTGGAGAACTTCTCTTCTGGGCTTTCTAACCCTTGGGTTTCTCCTCTCAGCATGGTTTGGAGGTGGCAGATGCTGCCTTGTCAGTTGTATTCCATATTTTACAGCTCAATGACATTCTCTCATCAAGCACCCAAGCTAATAGACAATAGTGTGTTTGCTTGCAAAGTTACCACAATTTATATACTCAGTTAAAAAAGCTGCTTCCATTAATAAGGCTATCAGGTGCTTTGCAGGGAACTCTGCCCCTGAGTACATGGTAACATCTCTTAAAATGTGTAGCATTCTATAAACTTGCTGCGTATTATTCAGTAAACTGTCTTATTGTCTAAAGAAGTGTGCTTTCAACAGAGTAGCAAATGTCTACTGCCATGGATGCCTGCCACAGTGCCAGCTGTGTTTGTCCTATCAAATGAATAAAAGTCCCCCAAGGTTTCTAAGCTCAGTTTATTTAGCATTTTTTAAGAGTAAGGTCAATACAAGTATGCTGGTATCTATAATTGCTTTGGCTTTTTCAACTCTAAATTTGTGTTTTTGAAAATGTAGCCCATGCCATTTCAAATTCCTTGCTGCTTGAGACTAGTAGATGACTGGTGGTTTTAAGAGAACAGCTTATTTATGTACAAAGAGGGTATTTCAGAAATGGAAAGTCTAGTTTTCTTCATTATCCTCAAGTACTGTAAAATAAATCTATTGAGCTTCCAAGGGCATTATCTCTTCTCTCTCCAAAGAAGAAACTGGACACTGCACACTTCTCAGGGGCAATGACCCCTCACAGACTCAAAGAACCTCAGGAGCTGAACTTGACCTTAAATGTGACCTTTTACACCCCATTTCCAGCCAGAGATCAAACTCCTCACTACAGAAAGGTGCAGCCAGTACTGTGGACATTTTCTGTTCATCATTCTTATTGCCCGTTTCTAGAGTTAACTAGTATGAGAGTGGAATCCATTTCCATAAGACAGACTTCAGATTTTTGGAAACAAACAGGACTACCTCTGGGCCTCCTTTCTCAAATATGCACATGCCCGTATTTTCTTGTTCATCATGTGATAAAGATCCGTGATTCTCCCACCTCCTAGAGGCATGCCAGAGCTGTCTTTAAACAGGGCACTCAAAACTGAAAGCCACCATCTGAATGTGTTCTAACCAGTGCTGGACCTTCTTTCTCCTGCATAGAAAATTAATTCACTTCAAGATCATACTGACTTCTTTGTAGTGCCCCATTTTAACACTTTCCCAACCTCACAGGTGAACCCATTTCCCTATTTGAGAGGTTGGTTTTGTGGACCAAGCGCTGAGACTTTACGTTAAATGCCATCCTTAATGATACTCATTTATTTGATATTTTCTCCCAGACTGTTCATTTCTGGTTTTGCCATCCCACCCACTACCCTCCCCTTTTCCCTCCCTTCCCCGGCTCCAGCAATCTGCATGGTTCTCTGTAGGAGTTGTTATTAATCTGCCTAGGCATGCTTAGACACTTAGTCTTTCCTGGAACAAGATGATTTGTATTTGCATGTCTGGTTTGAAAACAAGCACATATAATGAGCTCTTTAGAAGAGACCTAATGAAATCTGCCAGTCCTTCATATGGACTGAGAGACACCGAAGAGACTGACTGCTTTTAAATGAAGTTACTCTACCTACTTTCATTGTAAGCGGACAAATCACCGTAGAAGGTCCACACTGGTGAGGTTTTATGTTGATTTCAGTTAGTTTGCTAATTCAGAGGCATCTGGGCCTATAGTACAAAACATGCAGTTGTTTTAGAATTTAACACAATTAGCTGCCCGGAGAGGTGCCATGACATTTGAGATGTCATCGCCTCCCCGCAGATTTAATGAGAACCATTTGTGCAGGTTGCTGACACCTGGAGGCTTTTACAGAACACCTCCATAAAAGCGCTGCCCTGAAAAGTAAGAGCACACCCCAAGCACAGTGATTTAGCCTGGGATCACATAACAGATGGGGATGGACGTTGCATACTTTTTGAAGTAAGTGAGAAAGCTGAGCTAACAGCTCTAACCACATTTTACCAAGATGTATCTGACGACTCTGCAGTCAAAGAAACAGTTCATTTTTAAATGTTATGAGTTACTTATGCCATTTGTATGAATGTTGTCACTCAGCCAGGGTCCACATTGCATCAAACTTTGGAAAATATCCAATCGATACAATTGACTCAAGCAGTGTAGACAAATCTATCATATAACCCAGCTTTGGCTGGATAATTGTACTATCTCCAGAGTCTGCCTTGGCATATAGTTATGTTTTGTTGATGTGGAAAGGGGCTAAAAAGAACCAAGAAACCCAGTGCTCATCTTTGTTTGAGTTCTGAATTAGGTTTATAAAGGAAACGTAAGAAATAAATGCTTCACAGACTAACCACTGTCTGAATAATCTTGATGTTAGGTCTACAGAGAGTGTGAAGACAAGCCAATAGAGCAACATGAAAAAAATAATGTTTGTGTAGGGCACTGGAGACCAATAAGAGTTCGTGTGATGTGGAAAATCCATACATTCATTTACTCCCCAAGTGGTTATAGAACAGACGGCTGGTAGCACCAATCTGCAATGACTAACAGAAGCCCACTCTTTGAAATAAGGCAGTCAAATTAAGAACCAAGAATAAATATTTGAATATCTAAAAACTCATAAAGACTCAGTCAGATTGTTTAAAAGACCGGAAAACTATTACTCAGGAAATGGGTTTGTTGATAGGAGGGACACATGAAAATGATGGTCAATATTACATGTCAATATTAAGCTCAACAGAAATCTAATAAAAGTGTTAGATTTAAAACTGTAATGATGATCTTTTACAACTTTTTAAAGATTTATTTATTTATCTTAAGTATATGAGTGCTCTATCAACTTTATGCCAGAAGAGGGCATCAGAGAGATGGTTGTGAGCCACCGCGTGGTTGCTGGGAATTGAACTCAGGACCTCTGGAAGAGTAGCTAATGCTCTTAACCACTGAGCCATCTCTCTAGCCCTGATCACTTATAATTTTAACATAAGGTATATCTTCTAACTTGATGAGTAGAATTTTCTATTCTTTATACTATACTATGAATTAATTATATATAACATTATTAATATATAATGTCTATATATATTATATAATATAATTAATTATTATATTTTTCCTAAGATAAAGTTGAGGTATCAAATGCTTTTTTAATCATTATTTAATTGTAAATTATTGAATATATTTATTCAATATTTTAAAAAACCAAGTAACCTGTATACATACACATATATGCCCATACATATCTTCCCACTGAAAATTCTGTGACCTTAGGACAAAGGTCATTAATCCCAGGAGAAAACTAATATGATTTTTTTAATGTATTTTAATTCCCCCCCCCCGAAAGTTGCCAATTTGTCTGACATATTCACCCTTGAGGCAATCCTGAGAGGAAGGTATATTGCTAATTACAATACAGCTCTTGGAAACAGTATTTCCCATCAGATAATCTTACTTTGTTTTTCCTGTCAGTAGTTTATCCTTCATGTGTGCTATTCTGTAGCCTATCTAGTATCACCTTCTGTTATTACTCAGCACAAGAAGGCCATGTCCATGGCTATGAAGTTAACCCTTGCCCCACACAGTTATTTCAGTTCTAACATTTAACCAAAGAAACTCACTGAACAACATAGGCAGTTTTTCCTGTTTATTACATGGTTCAGCTAAACTGCTAAATGTCACAAAGTTAGGTTCAGAAAAGGGTAACATGGTCACATGTGAAACATAAGGTACAGCATCTTACAAGGAAACTACAGCACAAAGATGTGAAAACTTTCCAAACTGGGTAGTTCAATAAAACATTTCATTAGTCCTCTACAAAATTCTGCAGGTTGCCTTGAATGATGGATTTCCCAATATACTGCTCTTAAACCATTTTAATACAAAATGCTTTTTTCACAGAAGAGACTATACATCCATGCAACTCCAACTGCAAATGGTATGCAACCTTTATAAAAAAAAATCCAACTTTATAACATTCATAGTGTTTCAAAGAGTCCTCAGAAAAAAAAGGGAACGAAGTTCCTTGCCTGGCAATGAGTTAAAACGCCTCAAAATCACAGTAAAATTAACTTCCATATACTTTGCCTATTAACCTTCGAATATCTACTACCCTGGCTTCAAAAACATTGTGTGGCCATATATAATACAAACACCTAGTGTTTCATGCTTCACTTACACTACCTCAGAATTTATCCATCACCTTTTATTACAATAAAATACACTTTAAAGACACCATTTGTCATGCACCCTTAAAATTATAGTGAGGGCCTCAGATTTTCCAGTTTTCCTTGCATGCGTTACAGGCACAAAATTACAAATATTTTTCAGCTGACAGTTTAATATGCTGTATCAGACAATTGTTATAATGATTTAAAGTATTTGTGATTTCCATACTATTCCTCTGTGGGATCACTCAACCAAACACTGCTGTCACTAACATGCACAATTAGAGACGCTGACAAGGCTAACACAAATAGGCACAAATGAGCAAATGTATGCAGACAGTAAACTTCAGTCAATGAGCATTTTCAAGTGTGTATACACCCATGTAGACACATATACACACACAGCAGGTATCTCCAAAATACTTTAACAGTTTATAAGCATGAAAAGAACACACAGGATGGTCTTACATGTTATCTGGCTTTGTAACTAAACTTCGAATCTACTTTGACTCTTCCTATTTTTATTTCACTCAACTATCCACAAGTCTAGAAATCAGTTTGTTTGGTGAACATTGATAATCACTGTAGTCATCAATATGCACACAAGAGGAAAATGTCATTGCTTTCAATCAATTTACTGACTGGACATCAAGATTTACAATAGAAACACCACTGAGCATTTACATTTAGCAATCAATGTAAGATTGGATTTGCTTGGATTTCAGTTTTTTGTTTGTCTGGATTTCAATTAATCTGGGATAAATCAGGACATGTGAATAGTTGGAGCTGTTTCATCATGCTAATTTAGCAAACTGATTTTTAGCTTAAATATGCGCTAACTAATATTCATGTCCCAACTTTATGACATAAAGGTTTACATACAATTCTACAGGAGCCAGTAACTTATAAGGCCACACCACAAATACCATCCTTTATTCTTCATGTTCTATATACATACACAGATATTTACGTAGGCGCACCCACATATACACTGAGTCCTGCATATGCACGTAAACACCTACGCACCTGTATAGATATATGGCCACCATAAAAACTTAGTAGTTCAACAGTTAAAATACATGGATTTATCTTTTAGGATTATTTTTATACATTTTCATTCACATTTATTTTAAAAATGAGGCTTTTAGATTTCAGTGTTTTTAAATGGAAAAGCACAGCCAGGTATGGATACACAGTACATGAGAGAAAAGTAACCTTGCTGTTTAGCAGAGGGCTCACAGGCAGGGTGCCAGAGCTGCTCAGATGTTTGCAGAACATGGAATCTGATTCTGAAATGTTAGGGTGACCTCATTTGTGCATGCAGGCGTGTGTACAGATGGGTGGACCTCAAACTTCTAGTTCAGAAACCTATGACAGTACAGACCCGCTGCTAAAATGATGAGTCAAGACAGTGACTATTATGCATAGCTTCCAAGTTCACACTGAACACCATGTTTTGTGGATCATTAGGTTTTTAACTTCTAAAATGCTGAAAGCAGGGACCTCTTTGTAACATCTTTCTCTCTAGCTATGTCTAAAAAAATGTAAACACAAACGCGAAGCCCGAGAAGGTCAACACGGCATAGTCTACATTCAGAGGTTTCTCAGCAGGAGAAACGTGTGTGACTTTTGTTGGATGGCTTCTTCTCCTGCTCAGAAGGGCATTCTTAAAGTTCAGTGACTAATGATGTAAAAAGAATTCTAAAGGTAGCCACGTCTTAAGTGACTGTAAATTACCCATTGGGTTCTATCGATGAACTGGTTTGCTGCTCGGATGCTTAAAAATTCTGCTTTAGTATAATAGACTTATTTCCTGCATAGAAAGAGATCTCAGAGTATGCTATTTCAATCTCAGAGGGACTTTAGTTTCAAAAAGTAAATGAGATATATGGCCCTTGAACAATCCGTTAATAAAAGTCATATGTTCAAAGATGAAATGCTGTGGAATAGCGTCTCTCTGGAACTGCTTGAATGGAAAGTTGGCCACAATACCTACTGGCAATTAGTCCAAGTCCACTCTCTTGGTGCTGTGTCTAACCAATGCTGTGTCTAAACAAAGCCATGGGCTTTATAGCAATTGGCAATACCTGCTACTTACACAGAACAAATAGCATTTATTGGGCCTCTTTAAGCAGCAGTTGTCCATAAGACTGGCAGCACAGGGAGCTGAAATTACTGGAATTTATATTTTTGTTCTGGACCATCTGACCCAATGCTTTCTCTGCATTTTGACAGGTTAGTCAAATACATACTAATCTTTTACGGACTCAACTGTATTAAGTAATGCATTTTACAAAGACATAACACTGCCACAGACAGCACAGGCATCCTCACAGATGTTTACTGTCTCAGCTAAGACAAGGCAGCCCTTTGATCTCAGCAGGAGTCTCTGTTCATGTCTATTGGAAACAGTTTTAAAATCCGAAGTCTGGAACAGGTATGATTATTTTCTGTCCTTTCAAGATGGAGGGATCAGTCTGCAGTTCTCATATAACACGCCAGGGAAGTGTCCCCCTCTCTAACAGACAGGATAATGAGACACTAATTATTACTCGGCTAAATTTTCAAATGCTGGTAGGTTGCCTGGACGTTTTGTTTTTCTTCTTCAGTCAGAATATTTTATTCACTTGTCAAGTGAGATGGTAACATAGGTAACTATAAGCCAGATGGGAAAATTTGCTAGTTGAACAGTCTACTGAGGGAAATAAATCAATAACATTTGAAACTGTATAACAAGGGAATTCCTCTCCATCTTGAATCAGGCATTTTCAAATTGTTTTCAAGAAAAATTTGAAAGAAATTTCAAGTAAAAGTCTCCAAATGGCACCATACATTTTAAATCTGTCACCCTACTGAGATATGTCAAGCCTGGAGAATATAAAAATTCATGCTTTGTTAAGTCTTAAATTGTTAGTGTTTGAGCTAGTGAAAAGAAATGGTCACGGGGTATACTCTAAATACAAGACACCATACACATTGATTTCTAACATCCAGATCTAAAAATAGTTGTTTTACGTTTAAGCAAAGCTGACTTACACTTTTGAAAATAGAGAACTAGAAGAGAGGAATTAGTAGGTTAAGGTTTAACAGTGGGTTATAATCATAGACGCACTTGGTTGACACAAAAGGAGTTTTGCATATGAATGTTTCCCAAACAAGACCCAGGAATGATCAGAATGGAGCTTTGGATATCTGCGGGCCTAATGGACACAAGCACCATTTAGAAGAATTTCAATTCTCAAACTGAGTTTACTCTTGGAAAAAGAGTACAAGTCCAATTTTTTTTTAGGTCAAAAACTTCACACATTTGAAAAAATACATATACATACTGTTGCTGTTGTAGGGAAGCATCGTATTATTAATAATAATGCCAAGTTCTTCATGTTTTCATGTAGCTGAAACTATTTTTGTAAAAGATAATCTTGAAAAATAAAATCCATGTGACAACAAAAAGAGAGGACATTTTTACTATCTAACACTAGTTTCTGTGAGCTGTCTTCTAGAGGAGGCCCTATTCCTTTTCAGACATATTCTCTCAGAAAAATTGTGAAGAATTTTTGCATTGTTTTTCAATAAAATAACCAAATGGCCATATGATTTTTTTAAAAAGAGTGCACCTTTTAGAAAAACCATGTCTGCTACTGTTAATTTGAATTTGCTTTATATTAAGTACAGAAAAATTGTTATCTATTTGTCTATGATGATTAAAAAGAAAACTCACTTATAGAAATGGCGACTCCATAATGTTGGATCTTTAGGATGGTTCATGTACTCAATCTTGGATTCATATATGAAATTTACCTGGAACCAGACCTTAGTCATAAAATCCTCAGTGATGGAGCAAATATTGTATTCAAAATCTCCTCAGTTACATCAAATGAAGGAGATACTTAAAAAATATTCTTTCAAAAAAGAATATCATGAGTAGAAAATGTCGGCATACTTGCTTCTGTATGACTGAATTTTTATGCAAAACTCTTTTGTGTATTTTGCTGTTAGACACTTGCTTAGGAAATGGGAAACCTTGATCCCATCACAAACCATACATATCGCTCCATTGTGTCTTTTACACTGAGTCTCCTACTGAGTCCAAATCATCCGATGAGAGGGGGCGGTACAGGTCCTGTAAGATGAAGGGCAGGACAGATTCGTTTACTCATCTTTCTCGGGTTCCCTGCTGCTCTCTGAGGAGCAACTTGGAAAGGGATGGGTCCTTGGCTTCTAATATCATTAGAACTACTCAATCAACTTTGGATAAGAGAGATGATAACACAGGCAGAGTGATGATTTCAGTTCATTGGCACGAAAAATGCTTCCTGAGCTATCAGGGGCTCCTGCCTTCCATCGTGTCCAGTTGAGTTACAGCCCCTGCTGCCAGCCAAGCCCAACTGTGCTGTTCTGTGTCTAGGCAATTCTTCTATGGACATTTTCTCCCCATTCTGGGTGGAAGAATATGCTTACCTCACAAAATAATTTATCAGACGCAGCAGCTGGCATTCAGGATATTCTGGGATGTGACTCCAGTGTGTAGTTGCACACAGTGTAAAGCCAACACACACTGCCCTTTCATAGTTTAATGTTTGGGTGACTGGAAGAATTCTCAGTTATTCCCATCCACATCCCATCCCAACTCTCCCTTCTAGGTCCCAACCCTTTATCCATCTCTTCCCGTCTTCTTTCTGCCTCTGTCTGCTACTATATCTCAGTGTCGGTAGCCAAGCAACCAGCTCAGTTCCACCCAGAGTGTCTACAGTTGGCTTTTCTCCAGATTTGTGCCACCCACTCCTACATCATCTGATGGATCAGGTAGTCTACAAAAGTCAGGGAGGTGGGAGTACAATGGGGAAGCTTCATTCAACCTACACAACACAGCACATTATTTTTCTTGATGTCTTAAGAAAAGGGACTAAAAAAATGTTCATGGATGGGAAGAGAGCCTCACAAATTGACCTCTGAGGCCAGGCAGACGCCTCTAGATGGCCACTTAACTAACTGCACTTTGTGTAAATGGGAAAGGTCCTCGGTCCACTGTCTCCAGTGTATTTATGAAATCTGACTTGCAGACTTGTTTCTCGTATGTCTATTCTAAAATGTCAAAAAGAAGTAATTTAGAAACATGATCTTAAGGGAAGGTAAACAGCTTATTAAATCATAGTTAATATAAGTAAAATACAGATTTTTTCACTTGTATAAATATGTACCTTTATATTCCTTTTAAAAATTAGCTTCTGCTCCTGTATTTTAAGGTGTATGTGTGTGTCTGAATGTGTATATGCGTGTGTGTGTGTGTGTGTGTGTGTGTGCGCGCGTGTGTCTATCTGTGTCTGTCTGTCCGGATGGCTTTGCCAATTCATTTTCTGGGTATGTTACTAGGCAACACAGAAAGAAAAAATAGAAGTGGCT
>LZPO01046163.1:0-13843 GCA_001675575.1 Neotoma lepida | reverse complement strand
GGAGAAAAGAAAAAAGTAATGCATATCCCATAGTGGAAATAGTCAAAACATTGTTGTATTTCTTTCAAGTTCTTTTTATGTATGTCCAACATCACACATGTGCGCGTGCACACACGCACACACACACANGTCTGAATTCTCATATGTAAGATCAGACCATATGCACTGTAACTTTGTGTCCACTTTTCTCTTAATACCCAACAAGCATTTCTCAAACCAATGTTTTAAAATTTAAAAAGTGTTTTAGAGGAATTATAGACTCTTCCCCTTCCATTCTGATCATTTTTTACTGTACTAAATAATTCAAACAAACAAACAAAAACAAATGCAGAAGAAATTAAGGAGGAGAAATTGAGGCAAGAACTGAGACTATCCATCCATGTCCTCAGCTGTCTACATGGGAGGGGGAAACTCATTACAATTGGCAGCTGCTCCAGGTCTGTAAAAAGCAGGTTAAAGGGTCGCAGTCTCTTCTTGGTGGCAGATGTCTACAAGGCTCAGATGATAACAAGTGGACAGTGATTGATTCTGGAGTTTGGTAACCACAGTTCATGTAAAAACAGCTACAAGAAGCAAATTCTGATGGCACCTGGAGAGTATCTTGCTCAGACCCAGTTTTGCTTTAAGAATATAGCTAATTATATAGCAGTATTAAATAATTTATAAAGCATACAAACTGAAAGGACTAATACTAAAAAGGAAGCCCACAGGTGAGATAATACTAAAAAGGAAGCCCACAGGNGAGAAAACAATGTGTTAAAAAGACAGAAAGCTATCGAATACNTTCACAGATTGTGGTGGGGTGATTACACTAAGCCCTGGCTTGACTCTCTAGAATTGAAATGACAAAAACAAGATAGAGAAAAGTAGACATGAGTGAGAAAAANTAATTTCATGACATCATTGCAGAAGCAGGAGCTTCCTAGGAGGGAGGAACTGGGAACAACTGAAGAATAAAATAGAATGGAATAAGTAGAAATATAGTATTTACAATATCAAATGTACTATGATTCCTCACAATACTCCATCTTATTTTGAAAATTTAAAAATATGACACATTTCAAGCCATTCTTCCATTCAAAAGTGATCATCAATAAAGCTATCATGAGTCCAAAAACACACTGAACACACTTTTCCATTAATTTTACCGCTTAGTGTGGCTTCTGTCCATGAGGACAGTTTGAAGAATTCTCTAANGCCTGAAGNAAGATTCAACTTTTCACATCAGTCTAAACACTACTATCATGCTGAGTAATCATTTAGCAGTTAAGTATTCCCCAAGGCACAACTGCCNCACCCTTTGACTCCTGGTCCTGTTAGGAAATTGGAGATCTGTGTTCTCTTCCAGGATCAACGTGTGTACACACACAAAACTGTAAAAAAGCATTCCCAGAGGCCTCTGAACTCCTTCAATTCCTACTAATAACCTCTGTATCAGATAAGGAGGGATTTAAAGAGAACTAGTAAAGTGGTAAACTGAGTCACAGGGCAATGAAGACAGGGTGGGAACTAGAGAAAGAACTTTACCATTCTGGACCACACTGGCCAATGCACATCTCACTTAGCATTTAAATAAGTGAAGTCACTGTGTTTTCATCACAGAACTTCAGATGGCTACACCAAGCTATCAGACAAAATAGANGCACTATGAACTCTTGAGACTAGGTCCCAATCTCATTTCTATCTCCCGTGCCTGGCTCATAGATAACATTCATCAAAGAGAAAATGAATGACTAAATGAACACACTAGGACAAAAATCCTACAGATGGCAGAACCTATATGCAGCACTGTGTTATTACAACAGGGTCCTTATTATCACTAAATGCTCTTTTAGTTCACCACTGGCATATATATTAAAAATCATTTGGTAAAACTCCTTTGAGCTGTCTTAAAACTTATTTCTAAAACACAAAACAGCTTTACATTAATCTGTCTGTTATCAGAGCAATAATTAAAAATCTTTATTAGTGAACAGGTGGATCTTATGAAGACCAAGCCTGTGTTGGAAATAAATGTATAAGTTACAACTATTTTCAAAAATTCTAATCTTTAAAAATTTCATAACTGGAACTTAAATGCATTTTTAAATTTTGTGCAATAATTGCATGGGAGATAGAAACTAAAGCACCATTCCAATACACTAAGGTAATTGCTGCATCTACTACTCGTCATGTTGATGTATGACTACGTAGCAAAGGTCAACCTTCTGCACTCATACATTATCAAATTTGAAAGCACAATATTTGATTCTGACCAACCTTTAAACTGCCCACAATATGTGTGAAAAATAGATGGAGTTTTATCTTGGTTTTTTTAAAAAAATGAACCCATGATTCGGAAGCAGAAGGGTCAAGAAGGCAGTGGCAAGGTTAGATGTCAGCTCTATGAATCTCACAGTGTCTTAGCTTATCAGCAAGGTCTAGTACAATGATTACAAGCAAAAATTGCTATACTAATGAAGACAAAGATCTAAAAAATTAAATAGCACAGACCCTCTGACAGAGGGCAGTACCTGGTGGACAATAATGTAAAAATAAGGACATAAATCACTCTTTAGAGATAATAAAAACCCAGAGTACACCAATCATTTGCACGCCTGTGGAAGGCACTGTTGAGACCAGAAGTGTCACTACTCATCTGGAATGCAGCAGCCTGAAACCTGGCTTCTTGATCAGAAGGCAAGTCATTGCTTCTCATGCTCCTCACACACTACAACCCTGCTGACATACAATCTAGTAGTCGTGTGGCATTCTGGATTCAAACCCAGTGTTTGCTGGGTGGACAAATTGNTCCTCAGAATATACTGAAACCTGAACANCTGCTAGTCTCTTGATGACCAGGGGGCACTAGAAGGGAAGAGTGGAGAATAGCAGAAAGAAAATCTCTATGGTTTATTAATAGATTAGTTATTTGGGGTGGGAGTATTGTGTCATGGCCCATGTATGGGGGTCAGAGGACAACTTTCTGGAATTAGGTCTTCCCTTCCACTATGTGGGTCTTGGGATTGAACTCAAGTAGTCAAACTTGGCAGCAAGTGCCTTTACCAAATGAGCAATTTTGCCTGGCTATCATTATTTTGAAATAAACTGGACTATAGGAGGTTGCTGTATTTAAGGGAAGAAAGGTCTCACAATTAAAAAGAATTGAAAAAAAATCAAAAAAGGTCCTTGAAACCCAAAAGAAAAATGNTGGATAGGAACAGCAAGAATCCATCACAACAGTCAACCAAAATAGGTCTCAAGGATATCAATTTTATTTCAATCTATATTCAGTTTCAATTACAAGACCCAAAGCATTCTAATCTGAAAATCCACATACCTTAGCTATATGCACACATAGTTGAGAATAAAAGTTCCAAATTTTATTTGATTTTTTTGGAAAGATTGTATAGAGCAAAGCACTATTAACTTTAAAAAAATGTATCAACTCCTAGAAAGTAAGAAAAGCCTTTGGAATTCTTGCTATAGACAATAAGATATGAATAGCCAGTTTCATTTTTAGCAAACAGCTTATGGTTCATAAAACACACATTGGAAATGTCTTAATTATACTTGTACAAGCACAAGATCCATTTCCTTTGGCTATGTTTTGCTTTGAAGCAAATAACCAACTTTAAAATCTATATACTGGCCTATATATTGAGAAAGGAAATATTCTTGAATTATTGCATACAAGTGGATATGTGATTCTAGGCTCCACTAGATCCAGATGTTAAAAGCAGCAATTTTAGAAAAGCTCTAAGCTAACATCAGTCATAGCATCAAATGGGTTAGAAATAAACAAGTAAAAAATCAATACAGAGCCTGGTGTGGTGGTGCATGCCTTTAATCACAGCACTCTGGGGACAGAGGCAGGTGGATTTCTGTGAGTTTAAGGTCAGTGTGGTCTGCACAGCAAATTCAAGGCCAGAGAGAGGTATATAGTAAAACTGTGTGTATCTTTAAATATCTTAGAGGAAGCAAGGAAAGGACTGCCGAACCCAGATTAACTTACCTGCAATTCATAAACCCAGCCCAAGTAACAGGCTCTTTTGAGCAAGGGCCATGCTTTCTCCACTCTCCCACCCCAGCACNTGTGCTTAAGTCATCTCCAGCTTAGTTCATTCATGTTATTGAGCCTCTTCTGTGTCAGGCACNAAGAGAACAAAAACAATATATCCTAGCCCTCAGTTAGTGCTTTGGGCAAGCACTCACTTTTTAGTCCTAACTCCATCATTCACAGGAATTCCAGGCAGAAACAGCACATCAACCTCGGATGTTGGCAAAGGCAAGTCCAGCACTTAGTAATAGGAATCTGCTTTCTGATTATCGATGTAGCACATCCTGTGCTAAGTTCTGGTTTACTTTGGTTTGAGATCAAGAGGGAGACAATAACTAAGAAATGTGGTCATCTCCAGTATTCNGTGAGAACTGAGAAGCAGAAGTAACAAGCAACCAGGTGCTTCCTGCACGAATGACATGTGAACTACTACACAAGCATGAAAAACTGAAGAGCCTTAGCCTAATTCCTTCAGCTACCAAAGGAGTGCTCACAGGTGGTGAAGAAAGCTATTACAGTCACCATGTTTAAATCCTATTTTCAGCCCCATAAACCAAACAGTTTTGGGAAATGAATTTAATTTCCATGTGACACTGTTCTCTCCTCGAAGTCTAAGAGAATGCATGGGATAGTAGCTAGAGCGTGAGCCTGACCAACAGGAGGCATTACAAATATGTGCNCCAAANGCTCCGCCTGCAACACCCTTCAAAGCAGACTAAGAAAGATTTATTTCCATGAAATACATTTTTACCAAGTTTTCCTAAATCAAATGCCAGAGATCTGGTAAACGTCTTGAGTAGCTAAGNNGTTGGCCTCTTTCACACAATTCTGGACTGAGGGAGGCTTTAAGAACACTTTTAATCTTCTCAGAGTACTTGCAACATTTATCAGTTTTGATGCCAGAGGAAAAAAGGGGGGTGGGTGGAATGACCAGCGTGCTCCTGAACTCACCCGTCACCACCCGTCAGTGATGGGATGACAGGCCCAGGCAACCATGCCCAGCTTTTACACAGGAGCTCCAGACCCAAACTCAGGTCCTCATGCTTACAAAAAAAAAACGCTTTCTCAGCTCCGACTTCAGCAATTCTTCTAAAGCCTTTATTTTTCCATTGATTTCATTTGTGTATGTGTGTGGGCATACACGTGCCACAGCAGGCACGCAGAGGTCAGCAGACAACCTGAAGAAGTTGGTCCTATCCTTCCACCATGTGGGTACTGGAAATCAAACAGGTCATCAGGCTTGGCAGGCAGCAGGTGCCTACCTTTACCTGCTGATTCATCTCTCGGGCCCTAGAAAGGTTAAAGGTAACAGTAAAAAAATAAAAGCACAAAAAGCATAAAAGCACAAAATAGTTAAAATAAGCTAATAATAAGACAAATTGCCCACAGATTGATGCAATTAAATAAGGTTTTAATTCTGCACTCAGTTTTTGTTGTTTTCAAAGATATAACCTTTCCATATTTATATAACTGTCTGTCTAAATTCAAAATATATTTATCCACTGACCAGTAGTATTAATACACTTAGAAATTTAATAAACTTGAAATACATCAAATTATAAAATTANGATCTGACAGGTCTCAATACACAACTATTTCTACCCTGATGCATTATTATTTGGTACTTGAATTATTTTTTGATGGTTCTTGAGTTTGTGAATTGTATCTAATGTCTTCTACATGTTTTCCNGCTATTGTCCTAGAGCAGTTCCATTGCCCACAACCACTCAAAACAGCTGTCCTCCACATTCTACCCTTCAACTGATACACACAAAAATCTAACAGGTCATATGATAATTTAGGCACTGTCAGTTGGAAACAGAAGTAAAGTTGTTAAAGAAATCCTAAACTTACCAATATTGAAACATTGAAAAACTAATGGTTCAACAGAATCATCCTACATTAAATTAGATCTGATGCCTGCTGTCCCTGACCTAAAACTGACAATCATTCAACACTGGAACTCAGCGTATAGTATTTAATGACAATCATTACATAATTAAAATCAGTCTCTCTCTCTCTCTCACACTCTCACTCACACCCAGTTACAGACTTGATTCTACTGTGAAGGTGTGTATGCACAATGAGTACATGATGAAAAANGCAGTTTAATAAATAATAAAATGTCCAACCTTGGGTTCCAAGTGAGCTACTCCAATTCAACAACTATATACCGAGTTCCTTGAGTATCTTCATAAACAGGAGGTATTTCAGGAGCAAGAGCTTGAGATCTGGGAGGCTGAGAGAAACTTTGTATGTGTTCAGCNCTGAAAATAATAATGTATGTATACTGAAAGTATGCGTGTGGNGCAGGGAGGTAGCACTGATAGTAGTTATAATGCAAAAAGAGCTGTCAGGGCCAAGTAGGAAGAAAACTGCACTGGGCGTTGTGTGTCAGTACTGTAAGTTCAGATCTCCTCTCTCCAACACAGAAATCATGGAAGGCAGAAGCAAAGGTCTCAACTGCACAGAACGGATAGGAAAGCATCAAGATGAAGACAGATAAACAGTTTAAAAGGTAGATTTTATAACTTGAGGAGATGGAGGCATGCATTAAAAGGCAATCCCANGATGATTAAGTGTAAGGCTTTTAGGAGCTGGAGGAATTAGTAGCAGAGCTGTGCTTAACATGTATGAGGCCATGGGTTCAATTCCAAAGACTAGAAAGAAAAAGTCACCATTAGTCATTTGTTTACATTCAGATCTCTGATTTCCACATACCAGATGTAGAACTAACTCGGAGAAAGCTGCTTATTCTCTCTACATCTTGTTTCTTTCCCATAACTCAAGATATAAAATCTTCGCAGGACTGATCAAAAAAAAAATGTGTGTAAACACACATATATACAACAGCAGGCAGCATGTTGTTTGATGGAACAATGCAAATTCATTATTAATATAATTCAAATGAGACAGAGAAATAAAATAAATGTAAAGTGTTTAGAGGAGAGCAAGGCATGGTGGCTCACAGAAATGATCCCAGCACCCAGAAAGCTGAGGCCACAAGTCCCAAATTCCAGACCAAGCTGGGCTATACTACAATACTCTAGAGTGGGGGCGTGTTAAGGAGGTGGGATGGACAGTTTGACTACAGAGGGAAAGGAAGAGGGAACAGACTCTAAATTCTGGCTTGAATACTGATGCTATTTGGTGAAATGAGAAACAAGCTTGAACAAGTATCCTTTTTAAAATATACTGATTTCACAATGCCATGGCAGTAGGTGGGTAAATACATAGCTATGAAGAAAATCTAACAGAGCAAGCTAGAGATCTGACATTCACAGACAGACAGTAATTGTTAAATCCCTGGGCACTGATAAGAGCTCCCAGAGAACGAATGGGCAGAGTGAAGAGCTGACAGGAGGTAAAAGCCAGGGAATGCCAACATTCAAAGGACCAAAAACAAGAAGCCAGAAGATAATGGTAGCGTCTGTCCAGAACCAAAAGGAAAAAGGTGTCTCAAGGGAAGAAGAACACTCAGCCAAATCAACCTGCCAGGCAGGAGAACGAGTTAAGAACTGAGTCTTCACCTTAAGTTATTCACATGATAAATGAGTAGAGCCCTGCTAGACCCTCAACACACAGATAAAAGAGAAGCCANCTGTGGAGAGAGCTGAGGAGAAAACAGAACACTCTGCAGTAAGGACTCTGAGCCTTTAAAGACAAAAGACACGATAGATACAGGGCTGAAAGGCACAGGGTCTGCTTCAGACGGGGAGAAGGGGGCCATCTCTGTCAGAAAAAAAATATAAGCTGACACTTAAGGCAGGAAATGACAAAACATAGTCACAGAATTGAGAGGAGGCTCATATGGCTATAGAAGACTGTGGGGACAAAGACAGAAGTCAAACCCTATCTGTAGGTCACACTGGACACAACAAGGTGACATTAAACAATGACCTGTTGACTATGGACAGGGAAGTCATCACTCTGGCTTACAGCTTGCTTTCCCTCATTCACACTGGTCCTAATAATCAGAAATGGGGAATCTAATTCTCTTCAGCCGTTGTCGTAACATCAGAATAAGATTTTCTGATTTCAAAGACACCAATTACTTCTCTGTTGTGTTAGTTTTACTAACCTCCTTTTCAGATTTGGATTTTTATTTTTAATTATGTGTATCTGTGGGGAAGAGAAAGCACTTGAGTTTGGTGTCCTAGGAGGCCAGACAGAAGGCATGAGATCTGTTGCACCTGGAGCTACAGGTGGGCATGAGGTGCTCAAGCTGAGTGCTGAGAAGCTAACTCTTGCACTCTGTAAGAAAATATTCACTCAACCACTGAGCCATTTCTCTAGTCCTCCCTTTGTATTTCTTTTTGGAGATTTTTTTTTTATAATATCTCCTTGGTTTCATCATTAAATTCCTTTTCTCTGAGGTACTCATATTCAAGCACTGTATGTCAGATGTTTTTAAAAGACTCAACAAAGTGCAATTAACACACACACAAACACATACACACACACACAGCTAGTGAAATTTAAAAACAAAAAAATGTTACATGAAGTTGCAGAGATGGCTTTAGTGGTTAAGGGCACTTCCTGCTCTTCCAGCCAAGTTTGATCCCAGCACCCATGTGGAAAGCTCACAATCTTCTGGCCTCTGCAGCTACCTGGCACACATGCAGTACACATATGTCTATGCAAGTGAAACATTCACACTCATAAAAATAAACACATCATTTTTAAGAAGGGTTAAATTCCATAGTTTCAGTTCTCCAATTCTTTAATCTATCATTTAGACATGTGCATATGACATTGATACAGAAAGCTGTTTCTGTTCAGAGCAACTCAACTATATGTTCATGTTTTTAAGTGTCATTACCTGCCACAGAAAGAATCTATGGCCCTTCCATATTTCACAAGGGTTTCAATAATAATAATAACAATAATAATAATAATAAATTCTACCATGTAATCTAGTATTATTAATTATCCAGCAAGAAAGCGAGGCACATCATATAAATTATTTTTATCATCCCAGTACCTATGGAAAACAGATATTATTCTTCCCATTTTACAGACGAAATAAATGTGGAGAGGTTAGATGAAATGCCCAAGATTACAAAGCTGACATTCAAGTCTAGTTCCACATGCTTGAATTTATGGGCACTAAACTAAAATGTCTCAGACTATTAACAAACTGGGTTCTTTAATATATGTCAGATGAGATATTAAATCATAAAAATAAACTTTTAAATGATAAAAAGTATATTTAATTGAAATGAACATTTATAACCAAAAGGTTAGCCAGACACACTATGCTAACATGTTTCCCCTATGGTATAATAACTTCACTTCTAGTTGTCTCAATATTGGAGAAGACACATAAAAGGAAGCTACAACAAATTATCGTATTGTGTTTAAGAATAACTAGTCTATATCAAAAATCTTCACACCTGATAGTTGGTATACATACTCAGTCCAGTGAGCTTCATTAGCAGCTAACTGCCTAGTTCAAAAACATATTTGTCTCTCAAAGTTAAAAACTACAAATGGCATAATGTATTTCAAAATCAGAAAATTTTAATTTCTGATTAAAAACACTAAATTTCTTATTTCTCTGAATTTGAAAGTCTAAATGAAAAACAAAAACATCATAATTTACTATGTATTTACCATACAGTGAACTCTCCTTACCAAGATTTTTTTTCAGATAGCTAGTCATCCATTAAAAGACTATGTGAAGAAATCTAGATATTTAACAAAGAAAAAACATTGCCAGGTCATCTTTATTTTTCAAAACACACACACACACACACAAATTCATTTATATATCATTATTTTACAAATATAAATAATACCAAGAATTCAAGTACAGTCAAGTGCAGATATAGTTCCTATTTGTTAATATGTAAACATAAACTAACTATATACATCATGTGCCTTTGGCCCAGCTGCAAAATAAAAGANATCAAAAGAAACACTGCACTTGACTGTTCAGTTGCATTCTTATTGAGAATTCGTACCAATGCCTATAGATTACAGCTTTCAGTATCACTTAATGTAAACACCTAAATAGATTTCCCACTGGCAAATATCTCAAGAGTTAAAATTTAATGATGAAGTATTCAAAATCTTAATTATGTTTCAATCCTTAAACACTATTAAAGAAATTATTCCTAGCCAAAATTGTTCCTATGTCAAAATGGGTATTATTTACAAGTTATAGGTGTAGAAAACAAAAATGCTTTTTTTTAAACTTTAGAATGCACAAAGTATCTAACAGCTATGTGGGTCTCTGCACATTCAGTGATACCACGTGCTTTTACTTTCAATGCCCTGTAGACAGGACTTGAACACACTGAACTTGCTAAGCAATCTGAATTTGAATAGTATTAAGCATANATCTAAAAGGCATTTTTTTTTTGAGTACCACAAAAACAAAAGCAATAACTGACATCAACAAGACTACAAATATCCAGTTGAAGGCACATGGGATTATTTACTATTGTGTCACCAAAGGTTCTCCACTTGGCTCAAGATTAGAAACAGAATCAGCTCTGAAGACTGTTGACTCGGCTTCATTTGCTGACGTTTCCTCATTCTCAGTCTCTTCTTGTTTCGCCTCTGGCTCCTCTGAACCAGATGTTTTTTCAATCCCTTGGCTTGTCTGCTCTGTCACCGGTATTTTATCATCTCTCTGCTCTGTACTATTATCAAGAACATCTTGTTCTTCTAAAGATTCTGAAAAGAGAAAGACATAAGACTTGAGGAATATCCAAATGTCAAAACTGCTAAATAAGGCAAAATTAAAGATAAACATACACACGTACTAAGACACATTTATTACCTTTTAATCTTACCTTTCAGATCTTCTACAATAAGTACTTAACTATAGCATACCACTTAGGAATTAGTATAAGTGAAAAACTGAAGGAAATAAACCCATACTTTNGTAATTTCATATACAATGAGCTTCTAAACGTCCATCTGCAAGCTAACGTCCAGTCTCAAGGCTCCCACAGGCTGAGACACTCTAAGTGCACTGATGTTTTTGATGACTCAACACAAACTGGAGTCACCTGGAAGAGGGAACTCAACTGAAGAACTCCCTCCACCAGACTGGCCTGTGGGACTGGGGCATTTCTTGATTAATGACTGATGTGGGAGGAGCCCAGCCCACTGTGGACAGTGCCACCCTTGGGCAAGTGACCTTGAGTCGTATAAAAAAAGCAAGTTGAACAAGTCATGGGGAGCAAGCCAGTAAGCAGCACCCCTCCGCAATCTCTACTTCAGGTTCCTGGCTTTACCTTGAGTTTCTGACNCAATGTCCCTCAATGATGGACTATGACCAGGNAGCTGGGAGTTATAGGGTGAAATAAAACATTTCTTCCATGAAATTGTTTTTTGTGTGTGTTTTATCACAGCAATAGAGAAATCTAACCAGGACAATAAGAGCCTAGAAAACAAAACAAATGTATAATCTCTCATGTTACTGAACAGAAAATTGTTTTCCTTACACCTAAGCAAAACTGTAAGCAATGTATAAACGTATGCTTTTGTGTATATGCATATGTGCATGTAGCTATGTATGTATATGTAGGCAGTAGTCTCCAGACCTTATATACATCTCCATTATTCAAGGGTGAGAGGAGTCAAGATCTACCTTTCCAACTGTATGTCTTGTCTCTCTTTATGCCTATCCAAGGCCTCACCATTGAAACTTGGGGATTAGAATATGCTGCATACTTAGTGTGCTAGGACAAAGAAAAGGGTCTTTTTCCTTCTATCTATATACAGAAAGTTTGTCCCTACATGAAAATTTACTCCCTTTAAATTTTAATTAGAGTTTTAATTTAAATCTCAATAATAATTTAATAAAAAGTTTATTAACTAAACTTTCTTAAATTCTTTAAATNTTGAAGAATGAGATGGAGGAGGAAGTGGTATAAGCTGCAAAAGCTTTGTGTCACCTAATTTTCAAGTCAAAGATAAAAACATAGCTTTAAGGCATTCCCTTTTTTCATAATAAACCTAATATTCTTGCTAGGAGAAAAGTAATTAAACCACATTAGCTAAGCAAAAGACAAAATTTTTTATGCTCATAAATGTTCTTTATGATAAACTACAAGTGCTATTGATTAAAAAGAAAATCTAGGGGAAGGCCAGCCTGCTTAAGGAAATGTTGTAGTTAAATCCCTTGTAACATATAGCCAAAATTTCACAAATTAAATATTTTGCAAGAAAATTATGTATATTATGTACACACCATTGTAGAAGTACTAGAAATCCATGGTTTTAGCACATTAGTTTTAATAAACACACACACACTTTTTGTCAGAACTTGGAAAATATTTTTAAAGTAAACAGATATCCTGGACTCCCACCTACAAGATTAGTTACAACTACTTTCTCCTTGTACAGAAGAAAAGGCCCAGATTCCACAGTTAGGGGCATCCACATAATGATGTCTTATTGTATGACAATCCAAATAATAGTGATCACAAAAAGTAGTGAGGAATGGTCATAAATCATACTTGTGACCCATGATTATAGAAATCTAGTTGTTATAATACTGAACTTAAATGGCATCGTCACACCATGGGAAGAAAAGCAGTAAATCACTCAGTTTTGTTAAATGCAGGCAGAAAGGAAAAGCAGAAAGGGCAAGTGAAACTCTAGATATAAACAAATCATGTCTGCTACAAAAGTAAGTTCTTCTGCAGAAAACTTAGGAGTTACAACCATCTGTAATTCAACCCTTACAGAAATTATTCACAATAGAATTTTAAGAGTCACAGTTTTCCACAACTCTCTGGCCATAAACCAGTATTTATTCAGCAAGTACTTTGCCATTTGTTTAGTAAGCCTTCTGAAACCAACCCATCAAACCATATAAAATGAAAAAACAAAAAGCTAATAACATAGGGCACAACCCACAAACACCATGTTTAAGTGAACATAGGCACATACCATTGGCTAAATTCTAACACAACTAACACAACAGCAAAGGGGTCAAAGTTCAAAGTTTCTTATATTAAACTTTTGTAACATTACTAATTTTAAAAACTTTACCAAGTCAAAGCTACTTTTAAAATTCCAGGTTTGTATAAAGAGCTAACACAAAGAAGGGAACTGGAAATTTTAAACATCTATAATACAAGAATTCAAAGAAATAGCATGTATCTCAATAATTAGAAAATATGACAGAGTTTCCAATCAAAATCATATTTCAGAAAATATATGGAAAACTAAACACTTGGTGAAATGATAAGTAGGGACTGAAAATAACTGAAATGCCTCTTTGTAAGTATTTTCTTCTCTTGGGTTGATCTGTAGAAAGCAACTTGATGGGAACAACACTAAAAGAGACACTGGCATGTTACACACCTATGATGCAAATCAGTTAGCACTGATGCTGAGAGGCCAATTCCACCTTACAGGAAGCCATACAAACAAGATCTAAAAGACCAGGTGCACAGTATTAACAGATACGTAACAATTTTACATTTAAACATTAGAGCATTATAAGAAGACCATGTACTATCTCCAAAGTACTTATTTCTATAGGAGCATCATTTGCCTGTTATAACAAAAACAAAAATTAGTTTTGTTTTGTTTAATGAAGTTTCAGTTTAAACTAGTTTGTGTAGTGATATATTGTGTCCTCCAAAATATTGTACACCCCAATAAACTTATCTGGGGGTCAGAGAACAGAACAGCCACTATATTAAACATAGAGGTTAGACAGTGGTAGCACATGCCTTTAATCCTAGCATTCCGGAGGCAGAGATCCATCCAGATCTCTGTGAGTTCAAGGCTACACTGGACACAGAGCCAGGTGTGGTGGCACACACCTTTAAT
>LZPO01046162.1:0-15518 GCA_001675575.1 Neotoma lepida | reverse complement strand
ACACACACACACACACACACACACACACACACACACACACACACACACGGGGATTGAGGGGGATGAAGAGGGAGGGAAGGAGGGAGAGCTAGGTGTCTCCACATTTAAAATATGAGCATCTACTCATGACATAGTGCAGACCCTAGATCAGAAGTGTAGGGGATGGAAACTGGGAGTCGATCCATTCTTAGACAGATTTTTAGTCTTCATTACCTAGTGCCAGTGATAATGATATGAACACAACAAATTGTGTTTTATTCTATCAATGTAATAGATTATCATGTTAATGTCTCTCATTTTGTACATTTGACTTGCTCTGAGTCTACCAGCAAAATCCACACACCAAAATTCATCTGTTTCACCTTCTCTCTCTCCCTAGAAATCCTGCCTATCCTCTCCTGCCTAGCTATTAGCCATTCAGTTCTTTATTACACCAATCACAACAATACATATTTACACAGTGTATATGTATCTCACAACATTTCTGCTTTTTGTCCAAATAAAAAAAGAAGGTTTTTAATTCTAACACAGTAAAACTATATATAGTAAGAACAATTATTAGGTAAGAATTATAGTCACAATGTCCAGTCCATTTTCATTTGGCAAATGAAGAGAAAATACTCTATTATCTATCCTATCTTGGTGAGTTCAAAGTTTTATATCTAAACCACTTTCTATCATAACTTGTACTATCATCCTAAAAAATCTTTTAGACCTTAAAGCATCTTCTTAGATACACAAATTAAGCTTTTATGTTTCTCAATCTTATAAACTTTACATCTCTTATGTAAGTTTCTTTTCTGAGTTTGGTAGCAAGGAAAACTGTAAAACTATAACTATATAGTCATCAAACCCATCAGAGACTCGAGAAGAATATATTACCTGAGTAAGCAGGAAATGCAGTACAAGCTCCTTCAAAACCAAAATAACGACAGACATCTGGCTGCCTGAACAATCACCCAAGGTTCCTCTTCAACTTTGGGGCATACAATTGGCCTACAGGCCTAGAATATCTGACAGATTTTTTTTGTGAAGCAGAAATTTTGAAGGACTGTCCTACCTTGTCTTGGCAAAGTTTGGCAGTTGTCTTCTTTTGTGTCTTGCTTGTCCAATATGGACAGCATACTGTCAGCAGTCAAGGCAAAGAGTTTCTTGCCCAAATGACTAGCTTTGCCAAATTGAAAGCAAACTCCATATGGAGGTTTTTCTATGCCCATCATCCTTTTTTGAAGTAAATTGGTACTGCCAGGAACAAACATGTCTCACTGTCATGAAAAGCCTTATGTTAATAAGACATCTTAAATACCATATTCTGTAGATCTCTGAAGTGTTTGAAGACCACCTGTCTATCTAAAATATATCTGTTTGACCTTGAAAACATACTTACATGACTACAAGTTTGATTGTTATGATTAACTACTAACCTGCATTTCTTAATTATTCTAAATAGTTTTTAATAATAGCTTTCAAGGACTAGAAATTTACATTACATTGTTAAATGAGCTGCATAAGTATATTACCTTAAACAAGAGTAGAAACATATATACAGTATAACAAAAAATAACCTTGAATTTGTATCCATATACAAAAATCTATACAAAACATTTAAGACTAGTAGTTGCTTTTTGAGTTTAAAAGTAGATTCAATAATCTACCCTTTCCTAGTTTATATTTCTTGCTTGTTCTTGAGGTCATGAAGATTTCTCCTTTGAATCTGCTTGAAATTTAACTTTTATTAAAATTTATTGTAATTATTTTTTATTAATTAAAATTTTCTTTGACAGTTTTATAGAGGTGTGTTGCTCATTTTGATCACTCTCAACCCACCCTCTCTTTGCTCCCTCTTGTCTCCGTCAGCCCCTTTTTATCCCTACTGTTCCCTTTTCTATGTTCATGTTTTTTTGTTTTGTTTTACAATCCACTGAATTTAACCAGGGCAGTCAGGATGACCATATCTATGGAACTAAATAATGAAGCCTAATGGGCTTACCATGGGTACACGTCTGAAGATACTGACCCACCCTCTCCCAGAATCCATCTTCTTTGGGGTCATTAGAACAAACTCTGTAATTCTATAAAGGCCTTTGATAGATTTACTTCTAGGTACTTTGCATTTTTGATGACATTATAGATGATGTCTGTTAGACTTTATGTTTTATTTGTTTGTATAGGTATATGTAAACATTATTGGCCTTATCTATTTACTATTGTCTACCAGCTTTACTAACTGTTCTAACAATTATTCCTAAGGTTCTATGGATAATCATAACATTTGCAGATAATCACATTTTTCTACTTAATTCTTACCCTCTTGCTTGACTTATCTTGCTATGCAAAATCATACTTAGCTTGGACCACTTAAAAGTATTAAAAACGTGTTACCTTTCATTGGAATGTTTGAAACTTAGGGCATTGCTCTGTGAGGTATCATCTGAGTATCATCTAACTGCTTCAGAATTTCCTGATTCATTTGTTCTGTAGTCATTCTCTGAAGAGAATACAGTGAATTAAAGTGTGTCTATCTCAGAAACCACAAAATCTTTTATATTTTCTTTTTTGAACTTAGGAAGTAACATTATAGTTTTAAATCCACTCTTCTGTTCTAAGCAAATTCACTTGACAGAAATATTTGTTTACTTAATACAATTTTAAATAATATAAGAATGTTATCATTGTGTTAAAAATTCTTCATTATGGGGGCTGGAGAAATGGCTCAGAGATTAAGAGCACTGGCTGTTCTTCCAGAGGTCCTGAGTTCAATTCCCAGCAACCACATTGGTGGCTCACAACCATCTATAATGTGATCTGGTGCCCTCTTCTGGCCTGCAAGGACACATGCAGACAGAACACTGTATATGTAATAAATAAATCTCAAAAAAAAAGAAAAAAAAAAGAAAAAATTCTTCATTATATTATCCTTTCCTACCTCAAGACTGCTACAAAGACTTCTTCTATTTCTTTTCCTAAGTACTCTTCTCTCTGCTTTCCACAGTCCTACCTCCCACCTCTTTCCTTCAGAAATTTTATACACTTCAAATTTACAGTTATCTGCTTTAACATCANTGTATAAACCTTCAGTGGCCCCCATATTGTAGGAATTCCCAGACTCTACTCTTTAGAGATCACTCAGGTGTTCATTGAGGAATCACCATGTGTCTGGTGCTTGTGTAGTATACATGCTTTACGAGTAGATATGCATGTGTGTCAATCTTTAATGGCTGGATTTTCTAACAACAAGTGCTGAAAGGGGTAGTGAATCTGTTGATTGTTTTCTCCAGAGTCTAACATATACTTGGAATGTAATTCCTTGAATATTCATTGAATCTAAAAATTGAAGCAAGGGAGAAGGTTGATAATTATACTTTAACCTTCATGGCTTATATTAAGGCCATGGATTGTCGCCTCAAAACAATGTCTAGGGCTAACTGAATCATAAGTCTTGGGCTCATCAGAAATAGAGAAATAGAGTCCCACAACTCCTAAATCTGCACAAAACCCTTAGGTATTCGTGTGACATTAGCCAGGGAAGCCGTGTTCTTTCTCCCTGATGCCTTCTGGATTACTTGATCTAGTATCCTTTCATAAGTTTAATCTTCTTAGGCTGTACCTAACTCTTTTCTAAATCCCTAAAACTCTTCCTATATCTGTGTTCTCTGTAGCATCTAGTACATGCCAAGTGTACTGGGAATCAAGGAAGGCTGCTTGTTTTCCTGTTCCAGGGCCAGTGTCTCCTTCAGAAGCATAGCCANTCCAGAGTAGAGAGAATCTTTCCAGAAAGGCTTGAAAACTCTAATATTTCACCAAGAACATATTATGAATATGAGAAGAACTGTATATAAGCTCTTCATGATTTATGTGATAAAATCATGGCAATCATTCATGTTTATATAGCATGCACTATCTATGTTCTTTATTTGCTTGGAAATAATGTTCATGTGAGTTTCATTAAACACCTCATATGTTAATTAAATCACATTTCCAAACACACACACACACACACACACACACACACACACACACACACACACAACTTCAGGCAGCAGTTAGGAGGAAGACAAAACTAAGGCTCCTTCAGACCCAGCCTGCTGCTTTTAAGAAGTCTTTCACACACTTTGGTTTTCCTATCATTGACTGGAAATGAGTGCACAACAACATTCCCCATAAAGGAGACATCCAGGATCTGGTTTGGGTGTCGTGTGTTCAGTCAAGCATGTTTTGTTTTGTTTTTCTTAAACAATAAATATTTTAGGAAACTAATACTACTTCTTATAAGTAGCACAAAATTGCCCAACTTTATTAATGCATGTATGCATCTGTTATGTGTAGCTGAATCTTGGCTTTTTTAGAACCTGTTAGCGCTGCAATATTCTCCCATGAACATCCTGCTCTTTCCCAGGCACCATCCATCAAATGCAGATGTGATTCAAATGGCTTACAAATTTCCAAAGCTGCTTCAAGAACACTCATTAGTATTCTCCTCTATAATCCCTCTTTCTCAGGAGCCTTGAGATGATCCAGCTGCATGAGGCCTGCTCTCTGCCACCTTCAGGCATAGCTACACACAGGCCAGAGGCTCTTTGTCCACCCCAGTATCAAACATCACCCATGGCTTCATGCTCTTAAGGAATTGGTCTCTAAAGTGTGGTTTGACAGAGGGACGATGAAATCAAAGCAGTGTCTATAATAATTCTAAAATGTCAGTTGCATTTTGTTATTTACTTAGCTACATGCTGTGGGTGTCACAACAAAGTAGGTCAATAGCAGATATGAGAAAAGTGGCTGTCTCCTATTAGGCTGGATATTTTTGTTTTAAAAAGTGTTATTTTTCTTGAAACATTATTTGTGTCACTATGGAAGGATTTATTTTTAATTTGAAATTAATTTAAACTCATATAGTAAATATACATGGACAAAATTTTTGTAGGCCTCTAAATTTTTTAAGCAAGTAAAGTTTCCTGAGACCAGAAAGTTTTAGAAATGCTGAGGCAGATCAAAAAGATAAACAAATACATAAAATTTTTAAAAAGAAAAGAAAGGGGGAAAAGATGCTATCACAGGCTTCACTTCTTAGCCTGTTTCTTAGCATGTTTATAGTGTGTAGTGGAAGAATAAAGGACAAAGCCCACGGCTGATGTTCTGGCTCAAGTGCCCAGTGTATGTAATGTCCTGGGAACACCTCCAACCAGACTCTCAAGGATGCCTCAGGCTCTTCATGTCTAACAAGAAATTCCATTATTTTCTCCCAAACAACTTTTAGTTTCCCCCAGAAAATGATACTTCAAACTGCATTTATTTTAAAAGATGGAATCCAAAAGCAAATCTTCATGCCACTTCTACCATTTTTACATTGAATAATTATGTTACCAAGTTCTGTCATTTCTGGTTTTGTAGTAGCTGTGAGCCACAGGGATCTGCTTGTTTCCATCTCCCCTATGCTGGGATTGCAAGCATGTCAGCCACCATACAGGGTTTTTGTTCTGGGCATCAAACTCAGGCTCTCAAGTTCACATGCAAGCACTTCACTGACTCAGCTACATCACCAGTTTCTGTGACAAACCAAGACACAGAAAGGTTAGGCAGAGTGTCTGATTTATCTGTCAGGGAAATAGATCCACTGTGCATTATACAATGAAGGATCAATTACTGTATACACACATACAGCATTATGAATTTTCAGGGAAGGGGGCGTCTGAAAGGGAAAAGTGAAAGATGGGGTGAGGGAGTCACCAGATAGTATGAAAACACCAAGCACATGTGGACCCCACATGGACTGTGAAGAATTGTCTGGAAAGTCTGTGGGAAGCTTTGCTGTACATGGGTCTGCCCCAGGTGTCTGGTGTTGGCTACAGCACTGCTCCTGGCTAGAGAAACTTGAGCTGAGAAGGGCTGAAAGTAGAATGGAATAGAGGGAGGAGAAGTTGGGGCCCTCCAGTGCCCCTGCCTGTCCTCTGTTATGCACAGCTATGAGGATTTCAGAGGGTAATGGCTGCTGTTTCCCTTCTGTTTCCTAAACCTTGTACAGTTCCTTATTTGGTCAATGCTAACAGAACTGTTAAAGGAAAGAGAATGTGAAATCTGACTCCCAGGTTAGCCAGGTTAGGAATGAATCAGCACTCCTCAAGTCTTCAAGACACACCTTGTAAGGAGTCTGACCAGGACTTGAACCCAGGCAGCCTGGTCCCAATGATTCCATCATTGCCTAACATTTGTGGCTTCACATTCTGCATCTGGAGGACTTTGCATGTCTGAGTTCCCACAGATTCATGTATTCCATCCTCTCCTTCAGCCTCCAAGAGCTACTGTGGGGATCTGACTCTGGGCCGCCCTTCTGATGTTCAGCCTTGTACCATTCCTGTGCCAGATGCTATGCTGTGTACACACTAGTGCTGTTTACTTTTTTGTTCTTAGCTAAGCTGTTGCTGCCTCCAGAACAAAATTTTTTCTCCCAAAGTTTGGTTTAAATGCTCCTCATGTGATAACATACACTGTGCATGGCTCCTTGAGATTCAACACGTAGCCCTTGTGAGGACAGAGGCCGGTCTGTTTGC
Source organism: Neotoma lepida (assembly GCA_001675575.1). Taxonomy (NCBI): domain Eukaryota; kingdom Metazoa; phylum Chordata; class Mammalia; order Rodentia; family Cricetidae; genus Neotoma; species Neotoma lepida. Next base: position 8,970 of record LZPO01046162.1, on the reverse strand, counting down.
TCACTGTACATACACATCACCTAACACCATATCTATACTTGTAAAGAAAGAATCACATCCTTTAGTGATTATTAATTCTTTGAACTGTCTTTCTGGACTATAAACTCAAGAGAAGAATTTTTGTCTTGATTTATGTATCCTTCATATCTAGTGGGTATAACATTTGTTGAATTAATGAGGCCAAAAGTCCAGATAATTGAATATATTTTTTAATGTGGTTGACAAAGAGAAAGTACTCATATAAATTGATTTGCATGAGTTCAATATTGCTAAGCTTAGATCACTAGCATCATCACTATCTCTGTTCTTCTTTCAGCCAGTTACTAAGGGAAAGTCATGCCAGGAAATTCTGTATTTGGTTTTTCTTTCTCTGAAGGATTCAATGATACCCTGCAATAAAGATGTGAGTACACAGTAGTTGCCATTGAGGGGGATGTAGGAAAAAGTTTTTCTGTGTCCCGTCCAGGCTCCCACGTGGTCCCGTAGCTGCTCAGACACAAGTAAACACACAGAGCCTTATATTAATTATGAACTGTATGACTATCAGCTCAGGCTTATTACTGACTAGCTTTACATTTAAATTAACCCATTTCTATAAATCTGTACTTTGCCACATGGCTCGTGGCTTACCAGTACCTTCGCATCTTCCTGCTCCTGGCTGTGGCTAGCAGTGTCTCCTGACTCAGCCTTCCTCTTCCCAGAATTCTCCTTGTTTGTTTATCCCGCCTATACTTCTTGCCTGGCTACTGGCCAATCAGCATTTTATTTATCAATCAATCAGAGCAACACATATTCACAGCATAGGGAACAGTATCTCCATCAGGGGGGCGGGGCAGAATTCTTGCTGGTCATCCTGTTAGACCTGACTATTGGGGGAGTATGTTCACCTGTTGTATTGTATGCAAGATCAGATAGAGTCCAGGGGATTGTCTGTATGGCAATCACTCACAAGGAGACTGCAGTCCAGTGATAACACAGAGACGCAGCATCAATGTGTTCCTCTGAAAACACACTGGTTTCAATAGGAAAACTNAAAAAGTGAAAGAATATGTCAAGCATCAAAGTGAATCTTATAAATTTATAAATCTTTTTTTGTTTTTTTTGTTTTAAAAACTCTTTTTATAAATCTTATAAATCCATCCATGTGAAAAAAAAGTGAAGGAGGAAATGACACAAACTGGATTGTCATCTAGAAAAAGCTTTGTAATTATGTACGATGGCTGTGTTGNCATGCTACAGGTGAGGGAAATAAACCACTATGAAGGATAGAATCAACAGTATTGGCCACCTAAAGCAAACATTAGGAGAGGTAAGTCTTTGAGAAATAAAGGAGGAAGTGTTAACTTGAAAGTTTGTGAATCTGGGTAGTTTGTGTTTGCTTATGAAGGATAACTATAATGTAAGACTTTACACCCCAAGTAGGTGTGTCAATCTAAACAAGTGCTGGCCAGGCTGGCATGAAACCCAAGATGCTTATGATAGGCACGCAACTGTGGAAATTCAAATGAAGAGTGCTTTGTTAAACAAACAGTTATGGTTAAAGTAGACTTGTAAACAGGGTCGCAGTTCACAGCCCATCCAGTCATTTCCCTGCGATTGTTATTTTTCCATCATCACTGTAGAACCCATGTGTCATCCACAAACCAGACCTGAGCTAAAGGATTTTGTAAGGCCATGCTTTACACACAAACAGGGTGTGTGTGCGTGTCTGCTGTGGGGGGATAGGGAGAAGTCAGACAATGTCACATGACTTGCTGTTCACAGAATTCTCTCCACCCCGAGAACTACACAGCTGGTCATGGGGGAAAGCAACTGTTCTAGTCTTCCATTTCTAAATCTGTTCCTTTTACACTGACATAGTCTTTACCTGTGTTCTATAAAAGAGTCAGATTCTGGTACCAGGGATTCCAGCTGTACTACATTTAGACATAGATAGTCTATATGGAATATGGCTGAGTACAGTGAAGTCTAATCACGTTACACAAGAGTGGCTGATTTTCTTAATATATAATATGTATGATACATGTATGTTCACATGCATATATGTGTTTGTGGAGGGAGTCAGAGGTTGGTGCTGGGATGGATGTCTTCCTTAATTTCTTACCACTTTATATGTTGTGTTAAGGTCTCTTACTTGTACCCACAGACCATTAATCTAGCTGACCAGTTTGCCTGAGGATTACTGGCAGGCTTCCATACTTGCCCCACAGAGAGTAAGCATGAAAAAAACACACATACCATATCTAATGTTGTTTTTGTTTGTTTGTTTGATACGTAATAGAAGTGTGTTTGAGAAAACAAATCTATCTTTATTTTGTTATAAGAGAACTTGATAGGTATATAGTAATGCTAGAATTGATGTACATGGTTACCTTACATTACTATCATTTCCATATGTTGTCAAATCTATGCTATATTCTGTGGTGCTGGGTTACTAATTTTGTATTACAACTTTCAGGAGCTTTTATTTGAATATACATATATACACATACATCATACATACGTATACATATATGTATATATGATCATACACACACACACAGAGTTGTCTTGGGTCTGGAGAGAAAGTTCATTCAGGAAGTCATTAAAGTGCTTGCCTTACAAGCATGAAGAGGTGAGCTCAAACCCACATGAAAGCTGTATATGGTGGTGTGTGCGTGCAATTCCAGTGCTGGAGAGGAGCGAGAGAAGAGGACACCTGTGTCTCACTGGCCAAGCAGCCGAGCCTACTTGGAGAGTCCCCAGTCAATGAGAGACCCTGTCTCTCAAAAATAAAAAGCTACACACAGACCGAGGAATGATACCTGAGGTTGTCCTCAGCCTTCCACACACATGTGTATCCACCTACACATGAGCACCCAGATGAGCACACATGCGCACATGTAGACACACACACACACACACACACACACAGTGTACATTCTGTGTTCAGATAAGAATGTTTTGTGGATGTCACTGCTTTCTTAGCATTACATGATTTGGTAGCTAACTTTCACCACATGCAGGTAATAATTCTTGAATTCCTGAGTCAGAAATGAGGAAATTTTACAACACGCCTTTCTGGTCCCAACAGAACCATCCACACTTGAATAAACATACCTTATCTGGGCTCTGCCCATCCTACCCTAACCCNATCACCAGTCAGGCTGGTTGGTGCCAGCAGAGCTATACCATTTTTNCCCTTAACCTTGAGGTAAATAACTTGTGTTCCCTCCTGTGTTTAAAATTATTTTTAATTTTTATAAATCTAAAACAAAACTCTATATATCTTGCTGCACAAACACAACCAGTTTGTAAGATTTTAATCGTTGTTTCTAAACAGCCCTTTGAAGTGGCCGATACAGGTGGGAATTAGACCAGTAAAATCTGGCTCCATGANTCTAACAGAGCTGTGAAGTTCTATGGTCAGTGAATTGTCAAGACAAGTTGCATGATTGTTATGTGTCAGGCACAATACCAGATGCTGAGAATATTAAAAGACATAAAATATGTAAAAACAATAAAGTGAAAATAAACTAAGGGGAATGGAGAGGTATTTTATGATAGGAAAGACTTGGCTGGGGTCTGAAAGAAGAGTGCTGAATGACAAAAGAGTAGCAGGCAAGGTCCAGATGGATGTCAGAGCAGCCAAGGGGAATGGTGGGAGATGGAGAGATGCTTTACCAGCAGGCTGCAGGCTTGCCATCTCTGGGAGAAGACATGGAAGACAGAGTAGGATGGGCCCTCGAGGTCCTCCTGAGATGCACAGGGTTACTATTAGGCATGGAAGAAAGTCAACCTTTTTTTTTNCTCCCAGTTAATGAGTTGCAACCCAATCTTTGACACTTCATGCCATTTNAACTTTAGTAAGTTTTGCCTCAGCTTCATGAACAGTACTACCTAACAAAATCACAAATCTGACCTGTGTTCTTGCAACAGAATTCTCTCTCAACGAGGAAACGTAGTTAGAATGTGATCTGCTTCTATCATCCCCTCCTTCATTTCTGTGGGGTTTGTTTATTCATTTGTTCTTTTGTGTTTGTCTGTTTTTGTTTAGTTTCATGGAGAACATGGTCTCTCTTTGGTCCTTTTTCCTTTGACTTTGGTTCTTTAATACTCATTTTTAAGAGACTAGCATAAAGCCTAGCACAAAGGTTCTAGAACTCAAGGAGCACTTANACTTTCTTCTGCATTATCCCCTGAATGTCATCACATCAGTGATTTTGTGGCATGGAAGCCCACGCAGCTGTCAATTCTCAAATATCAGTACTTGCAAAGTGTATCATTTCAGTGCACANAACAGAGCATTGGAAGTCCTCAGGGTTAGCTTCAGTTGTCAGCTTGACACATCTGGGAAGAGGAAACTTAATTAAGGAATTGCCTTCATTGAACTGGCCCATGGACATATCTGTAGGGGCATTTTCTTGATTGCTAATTGATGTAGGAGGGTCCAGCCCACTGTGGGGGATGCCATCCTTGGGCAGATAGGCCTGGACTACATAGGAAAGGTAGCTTAAGGTGAGTCTGAAGGCACCTAGTAAGAAGCTGTGCTTTGGTTCCAGCCTCCAGGTTTCTGCCTTGGCTTCCCTCCCTGTAAGCCAAACAAACTCTTTCATCTCCAGGTTGCTTTCGGTCATGGTATTTATCACAGAAAGAAAACCAGAACAAATGTCAACAGCATTCCTAACATGTCTTCTTGCCATTGACATGGTTATATTCACTATTGTTTGTAGTGAGTCTTTCTCTGTCCCGCCAGCCAGCTCCAAAATCTCAACATGGAGACTTAACATTAATTATGAAAGCTTAGCTGATAGCTTAGGCTTATTTCTAACTAGCTCCTGTAACTTAAATGAACTCATTTCTATTAATTTATGTGATGCCATGTGGGCTCATGGCTTGTTACCTCATCTGCTACAAATCATGCTTCCTCTGCATCTCCTTGCTACTCCAACCTGCTTCTTCCCAGCGTCCTTTGTGCCTGGAAATCCTGCCTAGCTATTGGCTGTTCAGACTTTTTNTTATTAAACCAATCAGAGTGACACATCTTCACAGTGTACAAAAAGATTATTCCAAAACAATCATTCCCTAAGGCTGGAACTATGTTAAAGTCCACCCCCCCCTGCTCCTTTTTTTTCTTTTTCAATATCAGGCCTTGAACCCAGGGTCTTATAACATGTTAGGCCAGGGATCTATTACTGAGTTCTAACTGAAGCCTTTCCACTTTTCCCCTTTTGATACAGGTCTCATTATGTTGCCTAGGCTGGCTTTGAACCCTTGATCCTCTTACCTCAGACTTTGGGGTAGTTAGGATTACAGGCATGTGCCATCAGGTTCAGCTGTTAAATCACTTTGATTTTATGTCTAGCATAATCTATAAGACAGAGGTTGGATCCCCCAACTTTCAAGCACTCCAAGCCATTTTTTCTATCAAATATTTCTAAATTAATGGGATTTAAAACCCCATTCTTGAGTGGTTTAGGCAGAGAATTGCTGTCCCTGTGTATCTGTTGCTTCTGCACTTTTATTTTTCCAGCTCAGGAAGAAACTGTTCTGTATACTTCTTCCTGAGGAGCACATTGTAAATATACTGTGAGTCAGGGAGACCATGGAGACGTTCCAAACTGGCAATCACTGGAGAAGGAAAAAGTCATCAGGGACATGAGACTCAAAAGAAACAGATGTAAGAATTACTTTTTATAAGTTTTGTTACAGAATTTTTCCTAATTCTCCACTTTTAGGAATTATGTAGGTGTACCGATCAGCATGGTCCAGGAAAAAAAAACAAACCAACAACCTGGCTTTTAGACATTGAAAAGGACTGAAGGGCCGGGTGTGGGGGTAAATGCCTGAAATCCCAGGAAGCAGAAATGGAAGATGGTGGGTTTAAGCTCAGCCTAGGTAACCCCACCTCAAACTAAAAAACAGAAAAGAAAAGGGAGAACGTGGTTTTAAAAATAGTACTACAGAAGTGACATTTTATCCAAATGTAATTTCAAAGAAAACAAAATTACTTTTGTATTTCTATTTCACATGTTTTCATAGCTCATGGTTTACTTCTATTTAAAATGCAGAATTCTAGTTTCCTTTAAGACAAATTAATTTGTCATAGGATTATAAATTCTATGCTATTTATTAGTGTGTAATTGAGGTTACTTTATATAAAATCAAATAAGATCAGAAGAAAATGCCAAAGATTTTTAGAATAAAACAGTAATTGGATGATGGTTTTATGTATTTATTTATTTCAGTAGCGATTTTATAGACATGAGGGAAAATACCAAATACAGACCAGAGAGCAAGCATATTGGATGAATATTTTAAGACAGTCACTGATATATTTGTCAGAGTGATTTACANTACTATACCAACTCAAATTAGTATGTATCAATCAGGTAAATAACCATTTATGATTAACATTAGTTTTTTACATATTACATTTAAATTGTCAGATTTAATTTAATTGATATTCTTGTTTAAAATATTTCATACTATTTATGCAGATTACATAATCAAAAAATATCAAGGGGACTTGGAGTTCTTTCAAACTGTCTTTCTCCCTACTGGAGAAGTTCCCCCTAGCATAACTCATCAATAATTCTGAATTTGGACTCCCTCTGCTTTATCATGCAATCTGTTACAAAACATGAAAACATAATCCAATTTTGAGCTAAAAATATCTATTTTTAGGGGACACAAAAGATTTTGAATAAAACACCAGAGGAGAGTGGTGCAAAATGGGAAAAGAATCCTCCAGAAGCTGGGCAGAGGCTCTACCAGAGAAACCTAAATAGCGCCCCAGAGGGGACTCTGATGCTGCTCATGCCACTGCCTGTATCCACCTGCCACTACCCTAGATAGCTATCTGCTGAGAACCCAGGGAAAGCCTGTGACTGAATGACAGGAAACTCAGTGTCCTTGTTTTCCATCCTTTGTCAGATCAAGCTCATATGTTGTCTTAGTTTCACAATCTTTAGCTTTTTCTATTCCTGTCTGGTCACTTGATATTTGAAGAATGTCCCCACTGCTCCTGAGGCAGTCAGAGCATTGATTGAGACCGAGGTGCTGCAGCCAGACTGTCTGGTCTGCAGCTCTCCTACTTCTAGCCTGGCCTTGGGGATGGTATCAAGCTTCTCTCTGCCTTGCTTTCCTCATTTGTAAAGTGGGATGAAAATTACGCTGACTTGTCATGAGGCTTCAGTTTGCTGATGAATCTGATCTTTGTAGTGGCATGTCTGAAATGAACTATAAACTTTGCTTCTATTATAGAAGCTATCTATACATTGCACAGTCACACAGTCTCGTATTAATGAGCAAGGACTTAAGTACTAGAGTTGTTGTGAGGCTTAACTTTTTATGTTGTATGCATAAAGTCAATGTACAGTAATGGACTGCTAGAGTATCACAGAAGAATTGAGGAGCCAGGAAAATGGTTTCTTCCCTTTGTTGAAATATTTCCTTCATCTTATTCCTAAAACAAGACTCACACTTTTATTTTCAGGGTTAGAAATATAATAGTTCAAAAGCACAGGAGTAAGAAAGATGGCTGGATGGTTAAGAGTGCATCCTGCTCTTGCAGAGGTCCTGAGTTGGGCTCTCAGCATCCACTTTAGGCAGGTTGTAACTTAAGACTTGGAGAATCTAATGGTCTCTGCAGGCACCTGTACTCGTGTGCATATGCCCACACACAGACACATAGGCATATGAATAATTAAAAACAAAAATAAATCTTGAAAAAGGATGTACTTTAGGATGTTACTAACACAGTATTCTTGGGTTTATATTAATTGTTGAAGGCATTTATAATCTTGAAAGGAGGGGCTAGAAAAGGAAAGTTGGAGGACATAGGCGAGGTGAAAGTATGAAAGTTCATGTCATACTACCTTAGATCTGTCCAGTTTTCCTGTACGTGGTTTCTTAGAATAGTTAATTCCAGTGTGCCTGGACAAATGTCTTCCTTAATAAGAAATATGTCTGTAAATAGTTTGACAGCCTTTGCTGGCGATGTCTTGCTGTCTTTGTTTATAACTCGAAGGCAAAGGAAATCTTGACTTGGCTGAAATTTGTCCTGTCATCAAATGAAGACCCTCTCTCCTCCTCTCCTTGATGCTCTCTATTGCTTTTGAGAGCACTGCAGACAGTCACTACCTCTTGTTGGATGCACCCTTGAAGGTCTCTGGTGATCTTGCAGCCTGATACTGTCCTGGTCCAGATCTTCATTCTTTATACAACCCTCTTGATAAATTATGCCCTTCTGCTTCTCCCTCACCAGGTACCTCTAAGTGATCGCCTGAAAAATCCCCATTCACCCTTTAATCTCACAGCTGAACAACACTNCCCTTCTGCAGCTTCATCTAGAAAGGGAAGCCCTATCTCATTAGCCTATTCAAGGACATTCCTTTCCCTACACACACCACACTGGTTCACACCACACCCTGAGAGTCTCTGTGCACTAAAAGCCGTGTGTTCAGTCACTAAATGATATATTTCTAATGTTCTATTTTTAGAAGAGCTTACCTTTATTAGGAGTTTGAAGAAGGAAGGATGTAATTATTTCTCAAATACCAGTACCTGGCTTGCCATGGTCATTTGTAATAGATCACTGAATGGCTTTCTCTGTGAACACCCTGTAGCTGCCTCACAAAATACTGTATTCTAAGAGCCTCCTCAAACATGGTGTATGGAGACCTCTCCTTTTCTTCTCGTCAGAGATGTTTTTTTAAAGGACTCCTTCTTGGTCTGAAGACCTACAGAGGGTTTTCTTTCTGATTCAGAGTTTTCAAGTACCTTATCCATAATGTCCAATTTATTTAACTACAGTTTATAGGGACAGAATATAAAAGAGACTCTTATGCATCTATCAAGTAAAGGCTACTAGTAATCCCTGCATTACAGGGGTAAATCTAGTCAAGTTTCTTTCCTCTTTAAAACTAATGTCAGCAGATGGAGATGATGAAAAATCTAATTGAGGACCAGGCAGAAGGCAGGTTCAAC
>LZPO01046160.1:0-15552 GCA_001675575.1 Neotoma lepida | reverse complement strand
CACTGTGTGTGTGTACCAGCAGTCTGCTTTCTTCAATACAGGGTATGCATGCATGGGTTAGACAACTTCACATTAATAGCTGTGGCATTCAGAAAACTCGTTCAAATAGTCTAAGAAGATGAGATACAGATTTCTTAGATTGACATGTGAGTATGTGCTTTTTCTTGTAAAGTTTTAATATATGTATACATTGAGGAATGATTAAGCTAATTAACAAGTCTACTGCTTCAAATACTGATTATTTTTCTTGTGAGTGCGTGTAAAATCCATTCTTTTAGCAATTTCAAATGTATATTGAACATGTAATGTAATGTATATTGAACATGGTTCCCATGGTACACCAAAGAGCAAGTTTATCTTGTCTCCTTGTTCTCCACTGTCTCATTTGTAGATTCTGGTAACTGTCATTCTACAACTTTGACTTAAATGCTTTTGTAAATTCAACATTTTTAGTTTTTATAGATATGTCTTTCTATGCCTGCCTTTTCACTTACCATCACCCTTTGGGTTCAATCATATTTCCACCAAAGTCTTGAAGCCTGACTGATAGTCTATTGTGTGGATATGTTATACTTTCTTTCTCTCTCCATCTGCTGAAGGCACTTATATGGCTTCAGAATCTTTGCTTCTGTGGACAGTGCTGCAGTGAACAAGGAGTGTGGATATTTCTTCAACATACAGATTTCAGTTTCCTTGGCTATAACTCTCCAAGGTGGAATAACTGGACCATATGGTAGTTCTATTTTCAGCTTATTGATTCATTGCATGTTCCATAATGGCTACCCTTACATTCCCATCAACACCAGTGTTCCAGCATTCCCCTTTCCCACAACCTCACCAACCCTTGCTCTCCTCCATGGTTTTGAGAAGAGTTGTTCTAACAGGTGTGATGGGATGCATCGTACAGTGATTATAATGTGCATTTCTTTGATGATCAGTGATATTGACTAGTTTTTCATGTATCTTTGGGCAGTTTGACTCATGAGAAATGTCCATTCAAGTCTTTTTCCTGTTTTCTACATTGGGCTGTGTTTTTCCTATTATTGGGTCTAGTGCGGTCTATATTCTGATGTTATTAGCCCCTTATCAAATGTATGGCTTGCAAATGTTGTCTCCCATCTTGTGTGCCTGCTTTGCTCTGAGTTTCGTTTGCTATGCACAAGCTTTGTGGTTTGCCTCAGACCCATTTACCTTTTTTTCTTTTATTTTTTTTCTTTTTCTGCCAGCTCTTGTGGTCTTACATTCACAAAATTGTTGTCCACATACAATGTTATGATTCTCCCATATTTCCAGTATTGTCACAGTTTCAGTTTATATTTAAGCCCTTTATCCATGTGTATTGATTTTTACATGTAATCTGAGAGAAGTATCCAACTTTATTTACTTTTTAGGCATACTTATACTTTGTTTTATCAACACTGCTTATTGAAGAGGCTGTATTTTTTTTCATTGTGTGTTTTGGGCACCTTTGTAAAAAATCATTGAAGTATGAATATGAAGGTTTATTTCTGTACTCTGTATCCTATTGTGTTTGTCATTGTGTCTGCTTGATGCTAGTGCTGTGTTATTTTGACTACTACAGTTTTATAATATATTTTAAAGGCAGACAACACAACACTTACAGTTTTATGTTGGTTGTTTGGAATCTTTTGCTGCTGTAATTGGATTTTAGGATTGTTTTTACTGTTTCTGTAAGAAGTGTTATTGAAATTTCAGTGGAATTGTATAGACTCTGCATATAACTTTGGGTAGCACAAATATTTTAACTATTAATTCTAATTCTAGGTGGGATATTATACCTACTTTTGACTTCTTCAATTTCTTTAAATGATGTCTTTGAGTTTTCAGTATAGAAATCTTTCAATGCCTCCACTAACTTTATTCCTAAGTACTTTTATTTCACTTCACTTTATTCTGTTTTATTTATATTTTATATTTGTATGTGTAGTATATGTACACATTTTTGTGAGTGTGTGCACTTGAACAAATGCATGTGGAGGCTACAGGTTAATGTCTCTGTCTTCATTGATTGCTCTCCACCAAATTCTTTTTTGAGGAAGGGTCTTACATTGATCATGGAGCTCATCCATTCGGCTAGGTTAATTGGCCAATGAGCTTTAAAGATCCTCTGTCTTTGCCTCCCCAGTGCTGAGGTTACAGATGTGTGTTAATGCGTGGCAGCACCCAGGCTTTACATGGGTTCTTAGGATTGGAATTCAAGTCCTCATGCTTATATAGTGGACAGTTTACCCACTGAATCATATCCTCAGCCCCACTTTTAACCATTTTTAATGCTGTTGTGAATGGTGGAAGTGATACTGGTATGCACATTTTATTTAGGTGCTACAACCTTATAGAATTAATTTGTCAGTTCTAACAGTGTGTAGAAATCTCTAGAGCGAAGTTTCTGAGCATGTCATCAGCAAGCAATACTATTTCTTCCCTTTCGATTTGTATGCTATTTGTTTATTTTTCTTACCTAACTCATCTGACTGGGGCTCATGGACATTTTTGTTCAGCACAAGAGTTCATAAGCTTCAAGAGTAAGGGCATTTAATTCTCTTTCTTGTACGCCCACATTTTACATGCAATGAAAACCTTTTTTTTTTTTCCTGTCGTTGAAGCTAGGAAAATCCAGTTGGGTGTAGTAAAAACAGTCTAGCAAACAGAAGTGCTTTAAATGATTAGAGCAGCTCATTGCCTGCAGTTCTGCCTTGGATGTTGAATCTGACAGCAATAAGCACAATGACACATGGAAGCTTGGATTGCAAAGACGCTCACAGAGGTCATTATGCTGATGTCAAAGTGGACACTTGCATGCTAAGCAAACTTCAGCTTCTGATTAGAAACCAGCAACAGAGGAACACTTCACTTGTTGATACCCCCTTGGTACCAAGCACTCCTCTGGCTGCAAGGTCCTTAAGGTTCATAATAACCACTAATCAAACACAGCTATGAAAAGGGCATTCTGTGGCTGAAGAACTAACTTTCAAAGCTTATTTCATCTTAATTATTTTAAATTTAAACTACTGATATTTGATTCAGATTTTAGGAATTACTTAAGTACTTTTGGCACGACTTGTGTATGTGAATCTATTTTTTTCAACTGCAAATTTTAACAAATCTAAATATAAAGTGAGGATTTCTTGTGGAAATGCACTGTCCCAGTGTGTAAAATCCATACTGGCTGGTGGAGACTTAGTAGGAAAAAAATAAATGTAAAATATTTCATTAACATGAGCTTTGGTGATTAGGTCTTGAAATGATAATATTTTGGATACATCGGATTAAAGAAAACATGTTGTTATAATTAATTTTCCCAGCTTCTTTTTTTTTACCATTTAGAAGTGTGGCTACTTGCAAGTTTAAAATTACAGATGTGGCTGGCATTATATTTCTGTTGGACAGTGCACTTCTTGAAGCTTTTCAAAAACCTCTACCATATCACTGAATCATTAGAATACCCCAAGACAGTAGCCCCTTTCCCCCCTTTTTAGAGTGAGGGTAATAGAATGAACTCAAAGAAAGTTCTAGTCTTTCAGGAATTATAGAGCTCGTGAGATGAAGCCAGAGGTCTGGGCCAGCAAGACCCCTACTTCCCATTTCCTCTCTGTCATGTAACTCCATGTAGCTTTCTGTCAAAGAGGTGGAGAGCTAGCATGTTTTGTCTCTTGAGTCCTCATAACGAAGTTTCCACAACCCAATTTATGATCAAAGGTAGATTGAACAAAAATACCTTCTCTTCAAATGGCAACTGGAAAAGTATTTGAGTTTGCAAAAGGAATGAAAAACAAACCCATTTACACGAGCAAGTGGAGTTTTAACGATTAAAGCAAAAACATACTTGAAAAGATGAGAGAGAAATTAGTTCACCCAAAGGACTTTGAATATGTTTAGTAGAAGCAAGAGCTATCTAACTGGACTAACTCAACGTTAAGAATTCTCAGGATTGCATTCTCCCTATTAACAGTATTCCATATATGGTCATCACAAACCATGGAAGTCGGGCACCCCCTCACGTGTTTTGATATTATTAATTTTATATCAGCTGGTTCCCCTTCTTCTCTTCCCCCATTGTCTTCTCCACACCATGGTACCCAGGGTCTTTAAGCCTTCTTTCCTCATTGCATAATTGATAGCAAAGCATGGCCAGAGTCCATGTAAGTGAACCATCTCGCAGGCACACTCTCCCGTGAGGGAAAGATTCACAGAGGGTGAGGCAAGCATTTAGCAGATCATTTCTTCCACAGAGATAGGTGCCAGCTGCAAGTCTTGAAAAGCACAGCCATCTGCTCTGTTCCTGCGTCAGCCTTTGCCTCTCACAGATTCAACCATGTGGGGTTGGGGGAGCTCAGAACTTCAGTAGTGCCTCTGACAAAAACAAAGAGCAGAAACGGATGCCTAGAGGACAGCAGGCCTTCCTTTCCCAGGGGATCCCTGAAGCCACCTCATTGGCTGTATTTCCTGTGTCACGCAGGAGACAGGGGAGAAGGTGTCCCTGCCAAAACCACATGATGGGTATTCTGTGGCCCAGTCCTCTGGCTCTCCCAAAATCCTGCCCTCCCCATCCTGACCTTCCACTCTGCAGAGAACAGACCTGCCAGAGAGCCTTGCTATTTTTACTTCTCTGCAAGGGGATCTCAGGTTACAAATTATATACGGATGAGGTAAGTTCCAGGTACGCAGACTCATGTTTCCAATTTAGCTTGGCACTGATTTTGAACATTAAACAGTCCCGCCCCAGCTCTCCCTGTTTCCACTCTCCTCCCTTCTTTGGCATCTCATTTCATCCTGGTTCTAAGGGTCACTTTCCTGCTGCATCCCTCAATTTTCAGGCTGCTTGGGGTTTGGGGATCAGGGAGAGTTAAGCTCCACACAGATACAGTTGACACCTACTCCCCGTACTGAGCGGTAGCAACATTACACACACCTTCTCCTGGATGGTGGATATTTGTAATCGAGTTTAGAAGTTTTCCGTTGCTTTCATCCTATGGTCACAGTTGAGCCCCGAGACAGCCTGAAGAGTTAGGGATTGCTGTAATTATTTAGGATTTGCAGATGAAAAAGAAGCAAGACTCGGAAGAGTTTTGTGACTTGACTAGGGTACATGGGCAAGATGAAATGCAGAAATAACAGATGAATAAGAAACTTCTGGTTGGCTGTCCTCCTTTAAAACCCTGGGTCTGCAGAAGAACTCTCCCTTCTTACCTCCTCCCTAAATCTTTCCTTCCTTTCCATTATTTCTGAGTCTTAGATCTGTTGGACTTTAGTTCAAATGTCTCTTCAAAGCTACTTGTATGACAAACACATTGGCTATTTTCTGCGTTCTGTCTTATGAATGTGAAATGGTAATGTGAATTTAATTAGAACAGAAGTATTAGGAATGGGAGACACTAAAGTTAGACTAACATAAACAGGGGTTATTAAGAGTAGGAATTCAAATGCCTGTTCATTTTGTTTCTAAAAACTAAAGGTGTCCTCTTAATAGTGTCCCTATCTTTAGGAAGTTTATAGTAGAAATGTACAAAAAACATTTGAAAATAAAACATCATTCACAAACAGAATCTTGTGATCAAGTAGAAAACTTGTATTCCTCCTAATGAAAGAAAGAGATTTAATTTGAAAATGCAGTTCTGAATTCTGGCTATTACAATAGACTTGTGTGACATTATGTATATTTGTTACAGATGTAGATGATTGCACATATCCATGTACCCAATGCAGTATTTAACTGTGCTCTAAGCTTGGTGGTGCCTGCTTGAGAATCCTTGATTGCAGCATTGGGGACCTTCTTAAAGGTGTGGATAATGATTAATTATGATTTTATTAATGATCATTAATGATTTTCTTCAATCTCTTACAAGTGTGGTATACACAGCATACAATATAGTAAAAGGGCATGAGATGATGCCTGTATTTGTGCCCCTAGTTCCTCATCTGTAAACTGGAAATGATAATATAAAGCTACATTAGAATTCTGTGGAGAACGTTAGATGAGATAATCTCTAAGTACTTAGAATGACTTTAGTAAATAATGTTCAGTGAAGACTGGCTATAAAAACTACAAAACCTGTGACCTACAACAGAGACCAGCCTACATGACATACTGATGCAGCAGTAACAGAAATGCTATGAAAGTAACCAACCAATTACTAAAAATAGGAATTAAGGCCCACTCCATGAGAAGTAACCTGTATCTAAATACTGTTATATTGACCAAGAATCTGAGACTAGGTAGGTCATGGGTCTAGATGAAAACCTACTACTATTATTCTGCTAAAGGAACATAGAAATAAATTGACTTCTAATGACATATTGCTACACCTGTAGATCAATGCCTTGATTTACCCTCATCAGGGAAGCCTCTTCTCAGAGTAGATAGTAAGCTCGAAGAGATCCACAAGTGGACAGTGTGTGGAGGGTGAGAGTCTTTGGAGCACTCAGCTCCAAATGGGATATCATTATCGAATCTCTCTCCTCAAGGTCAGGGACCTATGCAGAAGAGGAGACAGAAAGATTGTAAGATCCAGTGGTGGTGGATAACTGCAAGGAAACAGCATTTTCCAGACACAACAGGACTAACATACCAATGAACTCAGAGACTGTGATAGCAGACACACGACTTGCACAGGTTCAAACCAGAGAAAATGCCAGCACTGAGAAGAGAAAGTGGACACAAGGTCCCACCCTAACCAATAAGCTATTTGCAATTGGCACCTGAAGGGAAGGGCAAATCATGTTTTTTCCTCATGGAGTATCACTGGGTGTATCAAACACACTTCAGAGCAGACCCTATGCTCAGAAGTTAGCCACAAAACAGACTTGAAGTGTACCTTTTGTTTTCTTATGGTATTTTCTGTCTTATTGGTTTCTCTTTTTTTCTTTTTAGTCTTTTTCTTCTTTTTTAACATTATTTTTAAGAGAGAAAGGGAGAGGGTGGAAGAGAATAAAATTTGGTGGATAGAGAGATAGGGAATATCTGGGAGATGTTGGGAGGGGGAAAGAATATGATCAAAATACATTATATGATAACATTTTTAATAAAAAAGAATCTTAGAAAGAAAGCAAACACCATTCTATCACTGCTCCCCTCCCCGAAGTCAGCCTGGGAAGATGGCTCAGCAGGTAAGCCCTTGCTGTGAAAAGTGAGGACCTGATTTTGAGCCCCCAGTATGCCTTTGAAAACCTAATGGATAATTCACACCTGTAATTCCAGTATGCGTACAGTGAGATGAGAGGCAGAGATGGGGCAGTCCCCAGAAGCATGTGGGCCAGCTAGTCTGGCATATGCAGCAATGAACAACAAACAGACCCTGTCTCACGTAAGGTGGTAGGAGAGGATCCATACCTGAAGCTACTCTCTGATTTCCACATGCATGTTATGACACACAATCACTTATACTCACACAAAGACAAAAAATACCAAGGCTAGTATATATGGTTAATTTTTACATAAGAATATATAAACAGCATATGCATATATGCACATAAAACCAGCACATCAAATTATACTTTATGCTTGTATAACTAATTTTAACAGCCATGTTTCTCCTCACTTTCTCCCAACAGTCAAACACTGAGTGAACTGTTGTTTCACATGAGTGAAGCAATGATTTCGTAGAGATGAGAGCGCTTCGGTGATGTTTGTCATCATTGGTCTCCTTTCTAGCATAGGTCAGGCAATATTTGGGAAAAGGGAATAGGAGGTGCATTGGAGGACAGCTGAGAGTTGGATGAAACTCCATAAGACTACCAAGGTGAACAGAGTCAACGGAGGAAACAGGCTTCAGAAGCT
Source organism: Neotoma lepida (assembly GCA_001675575.1). NCBI lineage: Eukaryota > Metazoa > Chordata > Mammalia > Rodentia > Cricetidae > Neotoma > Neotoma lepida. Next base: position 7,757 of record LZPO01046160.1, on the reverse strand, counting down.
AGCAACTTCCTTAGCACTACGTCAGCTTCCTCTTTTTCTCTGAAGCACTTGCAATTTTGGGAGGATATTTTAGGTGTGATAATTTCGGTTTGTACTCTCATTGTGTTGGGTCCTGGCACGTCATTGTTGATGACAACCTCTTCCAGACTGACTCACTGATTCCTCGGAAAAAGAAGGAAAGGGAGTGGCATCTGCTAATCCATTTACTCCTTACTGTTTTTCCTTAAGATAGAAAGGCAAAACATGTCTTCTTAATCTGAGGCTTTAAGTATTGAGATTGTCTTATTATCTTTTTCTAATGCATTTCCTTAATTCATTGAGGTACAATTTATGTAGAATAAATAGCCCCATTTTAAACAGCAGTTTGATGATTCTGGCAATTATATATAGCTGTGCAGCCAACACCACTCTCAAGTGCTCCCATGGTTTCAAAAGGTTCCCCCTTGCCCCTCTCTGCAGTTGCTCACCTCTGTGAAGTATTGTTTTCCAGCACTCTGAGTTCAGCTGCTTTCCCATAGCATGGTGCTTTTGAGACTCATCCACGTTCAATGCTTTTTATAGCTGGATGTATTGCAGAGTTGATGGCCACAGTTTCTTTACATAGCAATTGAATGATGGCTGTATTCTTAAGGGCTGCTATTTGTAATGCTGCTACCACGAGCGTTCGAGCACAAGAGTTATTTTGAAATCCATGTTCATTTAATTTAAATAAATATCTACAACAGAGGATAATAGAGGTAAGCATGTGTTCACCTTTATAAATGTCAGATTGTTTTCTTAATTACTTTACCACTGTCAGTGGAACCAGCAAGGTATGCAGCACTGCTTGCTTTCCCATTTTTCTAGTATTTACTGATGCTCAGTAGCTGGTCATCTGTTTACTGGGTGCTTATCTTGTTTTGTGAAATGTTGGTCACATGTTTTGCTCACCAGTCACTTCTTAGAGTTGCTTTCCTACTGAACTGTGAGTAATCTGTATTCTAGACACAAATGTTTTTGCCTAATACACACTTTACAGTTTCTGCCAGTTTGTGTCTATGATTGCTCTGAGGATGCAATTCATTTATTGTCTTTTGCTTTTGTATTTGTGTTCTCTCTGATCTGCTTAAGATATGAGCAGTTTCACCAAGGAAGACGTTTTCCTAACTTCGTCGCTTTAGTTCTTCTTTTCAACTCACTTTTTCTATGATGTACTTTGATATTTTTTTGTATATGTTATCTGGTTTAATTTTTTTCCTTATGAGAAAGAAATGTAGGTATTCCAGCACCATGTTTTAGAAAAACATTTCTTTTCTGTTGAATTATCTTGGGAGATCTTTGATGTGAAAAATGTAGTGGATGGTGTGTCTGCTCTTATTTCTTCCTGCATGCTGGTCTGTAGTTAGTGCAGCTGACTAAGTCCTAGACCAGAGAGTACAAGTATCTCAACTTGTTCCTCTTTTTTCAAAAATATTTTTCCTGTACTATTTTATTTTATTTTACTTTCTGAACACAATTCAAGGCCAGCTTATCAATTACTTTAATAAAATTTAGGATAATTGGTATGTTTAGTCTATTAAAATGAAGTATGACTATTGATGTACTTGATTTTGGGTCTGCTTTTTATTTATTCAGTTTCTACTAATCCATTTTATTATCTTCCCATAGTCCCTCTTTCCAGATCTTTGGAGATTATTTGAATACTTTTTGGCATTTAATTTATTTTTGTTGGCTTTTTTTTTAGTGTGTGGATGTTAGTGTCATGGTTGTAATATCTTAGTTTAGCCATTCAAGATATTTCCATTGGGGAAATAATTACCTCAAAACAAAAAATTTAAAAGACACTATTAAAATATAAATGATAGAGCATAGATTACAGGAAAATATCTATAAAATGTATGTCTGGCAAGTAAATTATATCTAAGATTTATAATGAAAAAAAAAGCACCAAAACTTCTACAATTGTAGTAAAAGATAAATGACCTAATATGAAGCTGGCAAATGATTTGAACAGACAATCCCCAAAGTGGATATGTGAACAGCCAAAAGACACAAGGAAATATATTGAATATTACTATATTAGTCAGGGCTCCTTAGAGGAACAGATCTAATACAATAATACATATTAAAAAGAAGGTTTATTAGAATGGCTTATGTGATAGTGTCTGGGCAGTCCAGCAATGGCTGTTTCACACCAGAGAGACCAAGAACCCTCATTGCTCGGTCCACAAAGCTGGGTGCTTCAAGATCTCCAGTCTGGAGCTAATGGTCTAGAAGATTCCTGGAGAGCTGCTAATTTTCAATCCACATTGGAAGTCTGAAGCGAGGTCCTAATATCAGACAAGGAATGCAGATATGACAGCAACGGAGTAGATGACCTTGCCCACAAAAGTGAAAGCAAGTAGGCAAAAGCAAAGCTTGCTTCTTCCATCCTGTATCTTGGCTGCGGAAGAAAATCACTGTTGTGGTTGCCAATAGTAGTTGATACAAGAGGTGAGAAGAAACTGGGAAAAGGCATGAGGGAACTTTCTGTAGAGATGGTAATGGTCTCTGCTCTGGTGGGGATTTGAATTATACAGTTGTCTATTGGCAGTTGAAGGTCTTATTTTGTCTTATAGTTCTAGAAAGATAGAATCCATAAAGACGGGGAGGGCATGCCACAGCGGTGGGAGGAGAAAGCTGGCTGATCACATTTCTGCTCACACACAGGAAGCAGAGGGGGTGAACAAGAACTAGGGTCAGGCTACAAACTCTCACAGCCCTCCTCGAGCAAGGCTGCACTTCCTGAAGGCTCCATAATCTCCCAAACAGCACCACCACTTGGGAAATGAGTGTTCAACTACATAAACCTATGGGGGACATTTCTCAGTCACACCACCATAAAAGTTATATGAGCCAGGTGGTGGTGGTGCATGCCTTTAATCCCAGCACTCGGGAGGCAGAGGCAGGCGGATCTCTGTGAGTTCTAGGCCAGCCTGGGTTACCAAGTGAGTTCCAGGAAAGGCACCACCAAAGCTACACAGAGAAACCCTGTCTCAAAAAACCAAAAAAAAAAAAAAAAAAAAAGTTATATGAAAATTTGTTACCTCCAAAATATAAAGAATTATTAACAACATTATTTAATTAAACTAATATTTTATGATATTAAAAAACTTGATGTTAATCTCTGATTACTGTGAATATTATCTCAGATTTTTATACATTAGAGGCAACTATAAAACAATAGTGGCCTGTGTCAATACGCATTTATTTCTGACATACCGATCTAAGTTGTTGGAGAAGCTGCTTCAATCTGTGAATTTATGGTCTTATTGGGGGGTGACCCTAGGCTTCAGGTTGGATGCAGGATGCCTCCTTTTTTTTTAATTCTTGGAGATGTGCTCTTTTTAGGAAAAAATAGGGGCATTTGAATGTAAGGAGAACCATGTGACTCCTTCCTCAAGCATTGTTTGTATCATGTCTTCTAACATCCCCTCGATGACACCGATTCCCACAGTGGAATTCAGTATGAAGAAGTAGGAAAGTACTTGATGCTAAGGTGAAGTGTGGGTGACTACCTATTGAGGTGACATGACAAACTGTGTCCAGGATGTGGAATTTTTTTGGAAAGAGATTATTATTTACTGATTAGATTATTATTTATATTATATTATTATTATTATTTACTAATCTAAAGGTAGAATGATGTTGAATTTGTACTAAGATAGTGTGAAATAGAGGAGTGGATGAAGGTGTAGAAAACAATTCCTGGCTGAAAGTGTATAATGATTGAAGCTAGATGTGGTAAAATGGAAACCATTATACTATCCATTGTTCTTTTACATATATTTAAACTTTTCTATGACAAAATATTTCAAATAAGACAAAAATCATGCATTGAATTAGTCACTTTAATATATGGGGAAACAGAAGTTCTGAGTTGGTAAGCTGTTTGTTCTGTGACGAGGCAGCTACTTATTGGCCAAATAGAGCCAGGATCCAGGCCAATGTTTTCTACTTGATGTGGCTTTCAGTCGTTTATTTGGTAATTCCTCAAATATTTATTTAATACTAGGCTCTGTGCTAGTTATGGATAAAAGAGATAAAGTTTCTATTGCCTCAAATCCCCTCGTCTAGTGTGTCAATAACAGATCGCAAGGATAGGGGTTATGTACAAGATCTGTCAGGGCATAGGAAGAGAAAGAATCCCTAAGCATGACTGGGGCAATTGGACAGGGAATTCCAGGAAGGTGGCAGGAGGAATGCTGTGCAAAAGGTACTGAGATACAGGGAGGCAAAGCATTGTGACATTTTATGGAGATATATGTGACTATAGGGCGGCAGAAACAGCTCGCTGGGTAAGAGCGCTTGTTGTACAAGCGTGAGGACCTAAGTTCAGATCGTCATCACCTATGTAAAAGGCATACATGGCCTTAAATGCCTATTACTCTGGAGTGGAGACAGATCCTGGAGGCTCAGTGGCCAGCTAACCCAACCAAAACTGGGAGCTTGAGCTCAGGAGAGAAGATTTCATGCTCTTCAAAAATTTGAGATTTAACACTTTGAAGCATATTGCCTTGCCCAATTACAAGAACCATCCTGAATGTCCATCAAGAGACAAGACCTTAAGTCCTAGCTCTGACAGAATGAATCAGAGGTGAGCTAAGTTTGAGTAACACCACCCAGAAGCTACAGAACTCTGAGCAGAGGAATGATTTGCATGTCAGAAGGCCATCCAGCAGAGGAAAAAAGTTCAGTATACAAAGTTGAGCCAGGAAGATCCATCAGAAGGCTGTTTGGGGAGCTAACTGTAGGAGATAGGAGTTCCTGGACCATGATGGCAGGATGGAGAGAAAAGGATGTGACCAGACTGAGACCCACAGGCTCCAGTGAGTCTGACTGTAGAAGATAAGGAGGTTGTGTTCCTCAGCATCTAGCTTGAGGTAGGTAGGGTGACATCACTGCTCTCCTGCAGGTAGGGTTACAGAGATTCAGAATAAGGGACAACAAGGCAAACAAGAGCTCACTTCAGGTTTTGTGTAGCTTGGGTACTTTCTGGGACTCTAGAGAGAAGTATCCTGAGGGCAGGTCTTGAGCTCAAGAGCAGTAACTTAGCTAGAGATATAGAAAGTGTGAGCAACTCAGTTTTGTATTCAATCTCTTGAAAAGATTGGGTAATTAAAAAATAATAGAACTCAGAATCCAGGGAAGTAACAGCATTAAAGACACAGTTAGAAGGGAGACCTGGAGGGAAGGAAGAAGAGCAGGAAACTGGGGAGAAAGAGGTGGGTACAACCACAGCTGAGGCCCGAAATGTGTTCCATGGACTGGACAAAGCACTAGCTATGGTTAGTATGTGCTGAGCTGGTGCCAATGAGACTGGAGGAGACCATACATTTGGATTGGAAGTTGGATGGAATCAAGGGAGAAGGGAATGAATGTAGGGAACATTAGAAGCTTTTTCTAGGAACAAAATGCTCCTTTATTCTCAGTAAAGTAGAAAACGTGTGTGTGTGTGTGTGTGTGTGTGTGTGTGTGTGTGCATGTGTGCATGTGTGCATGCACACACACACACACACACTTGCTACATAATTAAACATCCTGGCAAGTGTCATGCTTCCTGATGGGTATGAAGCTCCTCTCATGCACATTTGAGAAAACTGATATGAACTTGCCAGTCCTTTTTTTTAAAAATGCATCACCTAGTCTTTCTTTGTTAATTTATGGCATAGACTAAATCATTTGGAGTAAGTTTGTATGAAAGAATTTAGATGTCACAGCAGTGTGTTTAAAATAATAAATATTAATTTTGTTCACTGAGTACCGAAGTAACCATAGTGAGTGTCCATGTTCATGTCAGAGGCATACGTGTGGGCTTATGGGCATCAGAAGAAATATTCTTGTGAATATGTACGCAATTTTAAGCTCATGAAATACTGTAAATTCATTAGACCTTCCAGAGTTTTCAAAATCAAAACTTTAAGAGGATATTGACAGACTACTAAATGAGAATTTTTAGACAAGCTGTCAAGAAAACCATATGGTAATACTAATTTTTTGCCATGATTAATTTTTTCTCCAAGAACTCATGGGGTTCTGAGAACAGGTTTTAGAATGCTTATATGATGATTTTAAAGTACTGTTTTATATTTTATCTGTTTATATCATAACTCAAGAACTCCTCTTTGAACTCTACACTTGGTTCCATATTGCATTCTATTTCAGTCAAACTGAGAGAGCATTTATTACATTTCTTCAAGCCCTTGTAGCTTAGCTGACATGAAGCAGGGTTTTTAAAAAGAACTTGTTCTTAACTTCTATTCTGAAACTTGCTGACACCACTGCCCTACCCCCTTTCTCTCCCATTTTCATCTGTGAATTTGAGAACATTTTTAGGCTGACAAGAATCATGGGAAATAAATGAAATGCAGATGAGTTTTATAGCTGTGCTACAGCCAAAATTTATGTTTTCTTATTAAAGAAAATGTTTTAGGTAAGGGCTGGGAGGAATGCCTCCAAATGGAATGTGGTAACCTTTGGAGCGGGGTGAAGGACTGGCCTGCCATAGTGGCTCCAGCTCCAGTGATGTGCAGGAGGTGCTCACTTCGATGCTGTCTCCCCTACTACTATGATTCCTGTGTGTGTTGAAGTCCTAACTCCCAAGGTGATGGATGATATGGTGGGATCTTTGGTCCTGGTAGCTTGGCTCTTCTCTCATAAATAGGAATAATGCTCTCACAGAAGTGCTCTCACTCTCACTCCCAGTGAGGAGTCTTGTGAGGGCCCAACCACAAGGTGCCAGGATAAACAAGGAAGTGGTATTTTACCAAACACTGTATCTCTTATCTCCTCACTATTGGACTTCCATGTCTCCAGAACTATAAGAAATAAATTTCTGTTGTTTGAAAGCTCCAGAATGCATATATTTTGTTGTAGCAAACAAACTCAAGTGAACTGTGATATTTGAACTTTGACAGGAGAGTTTTTTGCTTTGATCTGATGCTGAATACTCAACCATGGCTCACCTATGAGAATCCTGGGAAATTAAGGCTATGTTTCTGTATATAGCTGAAGCCTAGGTCACCTCTACTTCAGACCATACACTGATATTTCAAGACCCCAGAGTTTTTAACTGATGTCCCAAGCCCACTTTCTGGGTACCCATGGTTCTCATCTCTGAATGCACCCTTGTGAGTGTGTACCCCCATCTAGGCATGGATGGAGGGGTGGCTGAAGCAAGGCTCCTTACCAGGGACTGTGAGTAGCACTTCAATGTCTTAGATTAGGATACAGTGATCACATGAAACCCTTTGCTATGCCTGGCAGAGCTGAAGTGAGAAGAATAGGACCAGAACCATATGCACCATGTTCCATGATGGAACTCTGAGGAGTCCGAGAGTTCTTTATGGATACTGAGCTGATGGGCCATCTGTAATGTGTATCCTCAAAAAATATGAGATATGTTTTATGAAACAGTTCTCAGCTTTATTTCCAGGGTTTCATTTTTTCATGGAAAGCTTCTGTTTGCCCTCTGCCCACGGCTTCACAAGTTAGGTCTGGGTTGTGTGAGGTATGACAACAGGCACTCTCCTGTTCATGCAGGTGTCACTCTACATTTAATTCCAAGAGACGACAGTCCATGTAACCAACCACATTGTGGACCATGATTCAAGCTCCATTTCTCTGTTGCACTCAGCTGCTTTGGATACCAACCTTAGAAATCTAACCAACCCTGATTGTCCCTTCCCCTAATGGCCTAGTTCCTACCTCCTCTTTCCTTGGCTTTTGCTGACTGTTTT
>LZPO01046156.1:0-15617 GCA_001675575.1 Neotoma lepida | reverse complement strand
GCTTGACACTTTGCAGGCAATTATCCCATGTAGTTTATTAGTTTAAAGGAACTATCAGTTTCCTTCAAATTGTATTGGAGTTTGTAATGTATTTTGTGGTTTACCAGAGGAAAAAGTGATGATTTAAAATATCTTAAATTTGAAACAAGATGTGGAGGAATGATAACCATATGACAGAGCTTTTGCATTCTTCATACTGGAAGTGAGGAATTTTATTGCTTAGTTATGTACTCTCAATACATTCATGCTGCTCTTAATAATTATGTTTATGTGTTTTGGCATAAGACCACATCTGCAGAATTATCATTTATACTTAAATTTACATTTTGCTTCCCATTTCAGGAATTTTTGTTCTAATCATTCACAAAATCTTTTATATATTTTTTAAATTTGGTTTAAAAAACCTCACTCACTCTTGAATGCTATGTCACTATTGAATGAATGCTATGTCATTTCCACTTCACTTCTTTGAAGGCTACACTTAACTTTTTAGGATCCATCTTCTGAAGTATGTATAGAATCTCTTTTTGTTTGCAGAAATAATACAACTAAAATAAAACTATGTCTTCTCAGTCAAATTAAAGTTAATTTTTGAAACAAATCACATGTGTTCAGTGCTGATACAGAAAGTGTTTAGGAAAGTGTCTCTCCCAGGACTGGAGGAAATAAATCCAAAACACCTCAGGCAGAGTAGTTTTAATACTAATACTTGATAGTATCTTTTCCTCCTGCTATTTCATATATAGAGTACCCACTAAATTGCTCAAGTAGCCTGAGAATAAAACAAATACAGCTATTTCTGAAGAGTTACATGCAAATGTCAACTTTTTAAAAGTAGACCCATAGTGAAATATGAATTCATGAAATCACATCATTAAAATACCTGGAAATAAACATGGTTATCATTTTGATCCTCTGTGTGAAAATATTTAAACTGTTCATGGGTGATCACATAATCCATAGTTTGTTCTACTTAGAGGCACTGGGGCTTGTATATAGTACACAGTGCTGAGTAGCAATGGATATATAATAACTTCAAGGTTTCTGGAAAGAAGATTTGTGTATCAGGAGCGAGTAAGAAAGCTGGGTTCCAATATCTCTATTCCTCTAATACACCAACAAGACATCTTTTTGTTAAAATAACTAAGCTAGAAAGCACTAAGTGATTATTGACTAGGTCCACACTCTGTACTCTGAAACAGTAAAATGGACAGAACTTGTGTAGAATGAATCTAGGAAAACAATAAAAATATAGCACAGTGAAACATGGGAAATTCTTCAAATAGTAAGTAAAGATTGTAATTTTGTTTAACTTAAAGAATGCATACAACTCTTTCTATGTGTTTACTAATATATCCAACTAATAACTCAGCCATATCACTACCTGAAAAGTAAAAGTAAACATACACAATGCTGCCTATATAAGAAAATATTGTAAAAATCCAAAATGAAGTGGATAACTTAAAACTATCGTTCTAACCTAATTTACTTATCTCTCTTGCCTTTTATCCTGTATATACTTACATTGTCTCCTTGCATGTGATACATTTTCACTCTAATTTCTACTTATCTATGTGACCCATTATTCTTGTGGCAGTCATTACTTGTGGTCCAGTACCCATTAGAATTCTGGTTTTCCTTAGAATAACCTTGTTAAGAAAGAAATTAATAAGATTCATCACAGTTAGAACCAAACACGATTGGAGAAAAAAAAATGTCAACATAATGTTGCCTAACAATATTCTCCTATATTCATAGATTGGTGACTATCCCAATTTTCATCAGAGAGATGTCATGCAGTATCTGATGGAAACAGATTTAGAGACCCACAGCCAAACATTCAGCTGAGCTCAAAGACTACTGCTGAAAGCAGGGAGAAAGGATTGTATAGGCCAGAGGGTCAAGGACATCACAAGCAAACCCACAGAAACAACAAACCTGGGCTCCTAGGAGCTCACAGAAATCGAACTGACAGCCCAGGAGCCTTCATGGGACCAACCCAGACAGTTGTGTATCTTGATCTACTTGTGGGACTCCTAACAGTGGGAGCAGGGTTGTCTGTAACGCTTTGGCTGGCTTTTGGGAACCCATTCCTCATAATTAGTTGCCTTGCCCAGCCTTAATACAAGGGGAGGTGCTTTGTCCTACATGCAGCTTGATATGCTATGCTATGGGAGGCCTGAGCCTTCCTGAACAGAAACAGAGGAGGAGTGGATGTGCTGCAGAGAGACAGAGGGGAGGTGGTCAGAGGGAACGGGAGGAGAGGAGGGAGAGGAAACTGTAGTCAGGATATAAAATGAATAAATATATATTTAATTAATAAAAAATAGAAATAAAAAGATGTATCACAGATAATCTTTGGTCACAAATGGACTTCAGTGAAAACTAATTGTTCACTCTCATCCAGTTTTTCCATTATGCAGATACATTTGCATTATGATGACGTAATTCCTTTCTCAAGAGCAAATTTGCACATTATCTCCATCCTTTGAACAGAGAACATGAAATTTGTCTTTGCCTTTGCTTTGGCAAAATAAAATGTAGCAAATTGACTTCATATAAGGATGGACTCCAGGCTTCAGGATAACTTGCACACCCTTCTGAAAGAATTTTGTTGAGTTGCTCTTTTCAAAGAACTAAATAGATAAGTGTCTAATGATAGATTATACCTAGCAATCTTTGAATTACCCAAATTGATGAGCAAAATTAAATATAGTAGAAATTGGCAGACATGTATAAAAAAATCTAATTTGATTACTGTGACTCTCACACAAGTATAGAGTTGTTCTAGATTTGGAATATTTGGAAAAATGTTTGGAAATAAAACCTGTGCTTCCTCCATGTATAAATTCCAACTGTTCATTTTAAGAATAAGGAAATAAATTTTGAAGAGAGTCATGACACCAGTTAATCGACTTGAATTTATTTTTTAAGTCATATTTATTAGATAATCATCACAAAATTTATGCTGGGTGAAAATTTAAAAGTTTTAGAGTACCTAAAACTGAAAGGACCAAGCAGATGCCACAACAGGCTGCTCAGTGTTCTCTCAGAGATCAGGCCTCAATTTCAGTGTCCTGAGACTTAAGCAAGCACTTTTCTGGGAGGGCTATGACATAGTCCTTGCAGTAGCTCCCTTTCTGCAGTACTCTGACTGCTCAAGGTTCAGCCAGTTGTTTACTGTCTGGGACCCCTCACCAACTTAGAGCTACGTACATGGGTCAATGTGAACGTGTAAGGCCAGCCAGCCTCCACAGCAGCTCAAGGACAGAGCCTGAACCACTGAGTCAGCCCTCACAGTCAGTACATTCTAGGTCAGCCAGCCTCCATGGCAGCTCAAGGACAAAGCCTGGGACTTGTCCAGGCCTGCCCCAAAGTGATAACTATAACCTTCAACCAGTAAATTCAAAGGATACACACCCTCACCCAATCATACGATGCAAAGGCCTGTATCACTCTGCTTGTGGTTTTTGCCTTTAAATAGCTAACCTCACAAAGGAAGAGGAACTCCTTCCTGCTTCGCTATCCTGAGAGCTGTTGGACAAGTTCCCTGCCTGGCTTGTACTCGTGCCTGCAATAAACCTTGCTTTTGCATTCTGGAATTCTCGAGTCTCTGGTAGTCTCTTTGAGGGTTTTAACCTGGGCACAACAAAAACCAAGCTTGCATTAGATTATATTTGTAAAATAACAACCACCACCAAATCATATTTCACTAGTTACTGGAATAGTCATTACTAAGGTCAAATCGGTTTCTGTTGCACAACTCTGAAACTATTTTCCTACCTAGATCAGGCAGCACGTTTGCAAATTGAAATTTCACTTAATTTCTAGGAAACTTGAGATCAGTTAGCTATTGTCACAAATCCTTGAGCTTAAGTACACCTAATTAAATTTATGCTAATGTAGCTTAATTCTGGTAATTGCACTCATGCTGTCCCTGATGCTTTAACTACTGCCATCTGGCCTCTCAATCTCCAGAACCTATCATTTCTGTTACATCAGAGTATCCAACCTAGTGTATTTTCATCTCAGCCGGCCCTGACACACACAGCTCCTCAAAGTTCTATACCTACACCCTCTAAAATGAGACTCTTAATGTTTATTAGATTAAAGTTCTGTTGGGGCACATTCTTAGGTGTTTCTGTGCAATGTCCACATAATATAATGACTTCAATATTCCAGTATTCGGATCCTTGCATCATTTCTCTAACTATACAAGGAAATTACATTTTTTTGGCTATTAAGTAATGTGATGTTTGAATCTCATATTGAATAGAAATATAATCACTCTTAATTAATTAAACCATCACTTCACAGCTCAAATACCAAGTTCACTTTTTGCAATATATTTGAATAAATCAAATCTTTCTTCTATTGTCTTTGGTGGACCTCACTATGCTCTCTAGTTTTAACTATTTTAGTGCCAAGATAATTTTCTTCCTGGCTCAGGACACATATTCTTGCATGAGAACAGTGATGCCTTTGATTTTAATTAGAGACTTGACAGCAATGAAAGCTAGAGTGATTCATTTAATATCATCGCCCCCAATTTTTAAAGAAATTGTTCTGCATATAGCCATTCCTAGACAGCGGTTGTAAGCAACGGAACTTCTAGACTATCTTGAAGTACAAAATGTTTAAAATCATACAAAATTCTTTTCAAACCTGTGTCACTTCTCTTAAAGTCTAACTAATGTTGTGAACAGAGTAATACAGATAGTTATACATAGAAAATGCTTCAAATGGTAGTTCATTTATTTCTTTTTGCCACTTTAGAAGGTTAACCAACTAGCTTCTCAGACTGAAGCTCTTCTCTATTATCAAAATTGAGAGTCTCAAGTACACCTTCTGTCCCAATTCACATGCTTATTTCTGTATTGGTATCCTTACATTTTTCTCTGTGTTCTTTTTATCCTACTGTGGAAAGCCACGAAATGATTCTATAGTCTTTATAATCACTGGAGTTGCCATGGTTACTAAGTATCACTCAGTTTTACCTATAAGTCACCTTACATTACTGATGATGCCAGTATGAGCTGTTGAAAGACCTGTTATTCTATGTAGTAACTTCCAGTTTGAATATGTATTTGTTTTGAAGGTTACAACAACCTGAACCTAGAATCCTGTTATGAGTTTCAATTTTTAGTGATATATTTAATATCAAGGTGTATGAATTACAATAACAACTGTATAAATATATCTCAATCAAATTATTATAAATGAAAGGCAAATTATAGTACAGTGTGGGGTAAAGGCAAATTCAAAGATTAGTGGAGGAATCTAAAATTAAAATGAAAAGTTATCATATCCAGCAAATCTTAGCTAACCAGGAAAAAGTGGGATTGATAGTATATATTACAAGGCAATAAAATAAAGAAAGCAACATGAAAAGAGAGTTAGACACCTTGCCATAAATACAACAAATCCAGGTGAATTTCAAAAAAGAATAATTAGTGAAGCCGGGCGGTGGTGGCGCACGCTTTTAATACCAGCACTCAGGAGGCAGAGGCAGGCAGATCTTGTGAGTTCAAGGCCAGCCTGGGCTACTGAGTGAGTTCCAGGAAAGGCGCCAAAGCTACACAGAGAAACCCTGTCTAGAAAAANAAAAAGAATAATTAGTGAAATGAACATTATCACCTGAAAAGAAAGCAGTACAACAAAGTCCACTGTTGCAGCTAAGCACAGAAATCTTTGTGAGGCAGAAATGAAATAAAACAAAAGTGACCATTGGCTATTTCTTTCTGAACATTTTGTTTAATTGGTTTTTTTATTATTTGTTGTACCAAGTAATTTTTTTTTGTCATTTGATAAAATACAACATGTATTTCTGTGGGTTGATATCCAAGCCTCCTATACTATTCCCTAAGTCTATATGTCTGATTTCTTTGACAATAACTTGATATTTTTTTTGGCTATTGCTCTTTAGCATAATGAAATATTAAATGTTCAGGATTAGTTTAGCTTTCTAGGATTCTTTTGTTTACATGTTACTTTTAAAATTGTTATTTCCTATTTCTGTGAAGAATGTTATTGTAACTTTTTGTGGATTGCAGTGATTTTGTAGATAACTTTCAGCAGTGTAGTTATGTTCATGACAGTAAACTCAAAACTTGTGAAAATGAAGTATCTTACCATATATAATCTCTACTACAGTAGTTTCACAGTTCCCATCATGCAGGTATTTTGCTGTTTTGTTGATTCAAAAATGGATCTAGAATAAGANTTAAAGAAATATTAGAGGAAAACAGAGAAAGCAAGTCAAGATGGAGAGAAAACCAATGACATTCTGAGTAGGACTCCAATAGCCAACAAAAGAAGACTGATTATTGGCAAATAAGGTTCCATAAAATTAAAAAGCATCCTCAGGGCAGGAAAATGATGAACAGTGTTCATTATCAGTCTCTTGAATGCAAATATGTCTCAATTGTCAGGACAGATACCGAAACATCTCCCTGTGAGTACTATTTACTGATTACTTTATAGTTTTATGTATTATTTCTTCCAGTGTTATAGCAATCTCTTTGAAGTGTCAAATGAAAATTACTACCTAGTATTCAAAATTCTATAAATGGAAATATGACTTATAAAAGATTAACCCACTGCTTGCATTCTTTATTCATGGTTCATTATATGGGATTAATTCAGCAAAGGCAATTCCATCTGTATATATTATCATTAATAATGGTTAATTATTTTCATTTCAAGAAATTTCACTCTTCATAGGAGTAGAAAGCTTGATAATTGATAAATAAATTCAGAGTACATTGAAGAGACCTTGGAACATATTACTGAACAATTAGAATAATTTGCCCTCAATATTCCTTGCAAATGTGTGAGTAGGAAGGTAGTGTGAAATTGTATTTAGAAGAGTGGAGTTCATTACCTTTTTCCATTCACTTGTGAGTGACACATATCACACACAGCAGTCCTGAGTTACAACATCAGCTCTAATCATTTCTGATTTTTATACATAATCAAGCTCTTTTTATGCTGTAGGCAAGCTCTCCAATACTGAGTTATTCTCCCAGTCTCATCACCTTCCAATCACATGAATTTGGTGGAACAATACTGCTCTGCAATATTAGCAAAAGTAAGAATAAAGTGGTTAAGAGGTATTTGAAAATAATGAGATAGGATAATAGAAAAAGTTGTATATAAAATACAAATTAATCTAAAATTGTTGGCTATGATTATTGCTATACCTCTATTATTTAAAAAAAATTAAACAGTGCAGTCAGGGAATCATCCCAAAGGTGGCAAAAAACACATTTGTTAGGAACAAAGGGCATTTGAAAGGGAGTGGAAAGAGACTCATGTGTGGGGAGTTTTCTCGGGGCTAGAACATAACATCTGTCTAACACTGGGAAAAGTCAAACAGCCTGGCAGAAAACAGCAAAATGAATGAGTTTGCTAATGAGCACTAATTAACCTGTTTGGGTGGAAAATTTAGTTCAATTCAGTGTATCTACCACATGCTGCTATCTGACTGGATTTTAACACTGAATTTGGCTATTCCTGATTTATTTTAAGAAAGATTGAATCCATAAGCATTTTGTTGGATGATATTTGTATAGAGAGATATTTAGATGTTTAGTAACTAGTTACAGTTACACAGAATTTAGAGGAACCTTTTTTTTATTACAAATCTTTAAATATTTATAGATAAGTGCACATATGTGTAAGTGCCTATGGAGGTCAGAAGAGAAATCCAATCCTCTGAACCTGGGTTTATAGGCAGTTGTTATGTGGGTGCTTGGCAATGAACTCAGGTCCTCTGTAAAAGCAGGAAGTGCTATTAAGGAAACATTTCTCTTGCCTTTATTCTAAAATTTGTAAGAGTTTTTAAATTATTTTTAGTTTATCAGTACATATACACTCTAGTAAATAATGCAGCTTGAGTAACTGAAAAATATTTATATCATTCTGAAAAACTGAATTAGTGGTTTATATATTTAGGAACTTTTTATGGATGACAAAAGTTTTGGGTACAAATACACAGAGACACAAACACATACACACACACACACACATACTTGGGTTTCTGCCTCATTAGTTACAAAGAATTCCATAATGAAAAAGTTTCATAACACATATTTGATATATTTACATTAAATGTAAATTAAAATCTTCTACACATAAATGCTATTACTATTATTAGGTATCTTCCTCAATATTCCATAAGTTTTTAACAAAGTTACTTTAAAGTAATTAAGTAACCGGTTTAAAACATTTATCTTGATTTTGTTAAAGCTAATTTATTTGCCTATCAAAGTATATTGTCTTAGTCACTGCTCTATTGTGCTGAAGAAAAACCATGACCAAGGCAGCTCTTATGAAAGAAAGCATCTTATTGGGGGCTTACTTATAGTTTCAGAGTCTTAATTTGTCATCATTTTGTCAGGGAGCATGGTGGCACACATGGAGCTAGAGAAGTAGCTGAGAGCTGCGTCCTGGTCTTCAGGCTGAGAAAGAGAGAATGAAATTGGGCCTGACTTGGGCTTCTAAACATCAAAGTCTCCAAACCCAGTGACACACATCCTCCAACAAGAACACAATTACTCTACGAAGGCCTTACCTCCTAATCCTCCTAATCTTTTCAAATAGTGCCACTCCCTGGTGACTAAGTAATCAAATATATGAGCCTATGAGGTCCATTCTTATTTATAACATCACAAATGTTAAATTTCATGTAAAAATACAAGTTTTGTTTAATCTGTTTGTTTCCTCTGTAGGAATGTTATTTGTCAATCTGTTTATTGCTCCCGTAATATTTTAGCATCATGAGAATGTTGCTGACACATAACTACTCTGTTCCTTAGGACACAATCTGACCCTAGTCTTTTCATTTGATTGAAAATTTTATATTTCAGTTATCCATCTATTATAGTTGAATCCATGACAGTGTTGAGAATTTTATATCGCAACATAACACATAAACTTTGTGGGAAGTTTGCTAAAATATTTAGGGTTTTTTTCTTTTTCATTTTACAGACACCACATTGTGATGTCAAAAATTTAGTTTCAAATTTCATTCCTTGTGATATTTTCAGATTTATGACTCTTTATATGTCATAGTAATCATAGCAACAAAACATAATTAAGAATAAGAGTTAATTCAGAGACATTATCTATGCATGTGTGTAATAGAAATGTTGACTTGTGCTAAGAGGTGATCATAAGAATAGAGAAAAGGGATAATCTCATGTTTTTAAGTGACCAAACTGAAAACCATCAAACTTTCCTCAAGCCTATTCCTAGTGCATCTGTGTCATGGGAATTTACACTGTTCTAAAGGATACAGAAGATGAGTAACTTATATTGTTTTACAATTCCATATCAAAATTTCCTTCTTAATGCTCNCATCATTAGAAGTCTTGGGTCCTTTATGAAAGTTCCTGCAATTCATTTTGTTTATTTGAATTATGTGGGACTATTAGCTCTATCAAGAAACTCTTAAAGAAAATAAATTTCTTGTGTTTTGTTTGAAAGTCAACTATACTTTCAGTCTTAGGTATTTTGTTCTAGCATAAAGTGTTTTGTGAAAACTGAAAATATCAGTTTTTTCTTTCTCACATAAGTGATAAAGTTTTTTGTTTTGTTGATGCTTAAGTGGTTTCTTTTTCTCAAGTCAGCTGATATATTAGTTACCCAAAATAATAGTCTCAAGTGTGTGGTGTATATGCTATTGTTTCTCATCAAGTGGCTGGAATGCATTTCTTCCATCTAATAGCAAGTATAAATAGTCAAAGATTGTCAGTTTGGGCAAATCAGGGGCTCAGAATATGAAGGATCTTTGAACAGGACTACAAGATCCAGAAGCAACTTACCCATCTGATATTCCACTGGTAGTAGTTCCTTCTTTATATTATGAGGTCAGAACACTTATTTTGTGATAAAGATCATGAGTAGGTAAGAGAACTTCATTTAAAAGAAGCCCTGTTTTAAAACCAGGACCAGAATGGGAATGGGCTACCAGTGACTAAATATACCAGCTGCATAATTACATAGCCAAAAAAGGATTGAGTCACTTGGGTATGACATAGTGAAGGATCATAGCTATATCTATTCCAATTACAGAATAGTTTCCAGTTCGGTAGAACTACCATATATAGAACTTGGAGCATGACCGTTAATGATATTATATAAGGAGAGTCACAAGTCTTATACTGCACCAAACAGAGTCCCACTGCTGAGACCAAGAGTCTCTTGGTCTGAGAAAAAAATATGCCAAGAAGAGCATTATCACATGGAGTTCACTAAGTCCTGTCTGGATGTCGAGTTTTAGAAGGCAGGTACCTAAACACATTCCTGCTAAAGCCAAAATCATTAGTAAGAAGTTACCCACAGCTTCTGCAGGTTTTCTGAGAAGAAATGATATGTGCGAAGTATCTGTGCTGCCGAGAGTGTGGTCTGGCCACCTGAAAGAGACAGAGATGCTTGTTTAATTGTCACCCACTGAAAGTTGCCAGGCATGAGGGGAGGTTCAGAAAGCTTCTATATGAAGGACCAAAAATGCTGTTCTGGATAGTTTTGTTTAGTCATTAAAAGCTAACAAAGAAATCATGAGTCTTTAAATAAAGATGTGTAAAGGCTAAGTATTCTTAAAAGTGTTTGAGACAGCTTAGCATGTTGCCACGAATGCTTTGGGGGAATTGAGTTTATTGAGTCTCACTATTTCACTACTTTCAAACATTCAAGGATTGCTTTCATTTATATTACATATTAATCAAGGCTGCATCTTGATCTTAATGTCAGACTTGGCCACCATTGCTAAAACATGCAATTCTTTGATACAGCATGAATACAGACAACTTCCCTTAGAGCAAGAAAGAGGGTCTTGGCATGCTCTTAGCCACAGTTGCATAAGTTACTGAAAGGAATGATAGAAAGGAAAGATGAATGAAAAGGTGTTCCAATACATCAGGCAGGAGCTGGCTCCAAATTTCCAAGTGTTTGAAGAAAGAGGAAATGCCTTTCTTAATGAAGAGAGAAAAGTTCAGAAGCATATCATGCTGTGCTTATCTTCTGTCTGCCTTGCCAGCTCTTACAGAAAAGTCATTATGCCCAGGCGACACCCACTGAAGTTTTGTGTGAGGGACAGATAAGGTAATAGAAACACACCACTTATTAATGAAAGGCACTCCTGGGAATGGAAGTGGGCTAGTGAGCTGGTAAAAGGTATACATACAAAAATGTTGGGGTGAGAATATCATTAGCAAGATCTAACAAAGCACCAGCCTGACTATTAATTATGTGTCTTGGGTTTTCCTCACAAATACTCTCTTTGTTTCATACAGCCTTGATGGGGAAGTGTTTCCAGTTCTCTGTCAAATGAATTCTTTGGAAATTAACCCACACCTCCATCCATTCTCTCATTACATCTCCCTACTCTAATATCACAATATTTAGTACATTTCTATTTTTCTAGTCTTCTCTAACCTGTTTTGAAGATATTCAAGTCCTCATTTTAGTTACCGTTTACATGTTTGTGTTGTTGTTGTTATGTAATATTTTGTTTTGTCCTGTATTTTGATTGCTTCACCCTAGCTTTACTATTTCTTAGCTGTTTGCAATGCAAGCTTAGGGTCATCTCTTTGATGTACACAATCTTGCTATTATATCTGGAAAGATGTTGTTTGCCCTCCAAAGCTGATTTTATTTCATAATAACTGTGAGACTTGGAAGAGTAATATTATCTTGTCTCTTTCCCCATCTTTCTGCAGAAACACATCATATGTCACATGGAAGTTTGGTGCCCTGCACTATTACAGCTTCTTTGACCTCTTCTCCTACCTTTCCCTATGGGTCTGTTGGATTTATTATGCTCTCCTACTGGAATCTAGAGTCTTCTCCTTTTCCTATTTCAGTTGCTACTCAATTATTCAAATTGGTAGCATTCTATGGAGAACTTTTATGCAGATTTAATCATCCAAGCTTCCAGTGGAATCTAGAACTCAAAGAGTTGAGCGTTTGAGCTTTCACTGGGACAAGACAGTGAGAGCCACATGGAGCTACCTCTGTGTACATCTTTCCAGCAACCCAGGGAAGAAGTTGACATAAAACTTTAAACATCCCCTTTCCAGTGTTTTCTGCAAGAAGCATTTTACATAAATATCAGTTGTATACCAATTTTCTGATATGTTAACTATTCTCTAATTCAAAAACCATTGCAAAATTAACTACTATGGAATTAAAGAAAGTTCATAAAATTTGCAAAATGTGTACAGCTCCTAATGTAAAGTAAATAAAATAAAAGTAATGTGAGAAGAGCATTAAACTGAACATGCTGCCAAGATAAGCACAAGGATTCACATAAATGAAGAAACTTCAACACTAAGAATTTCTAAACACTGGAAACTTAATTAAATGTACTAAGTATGTATGGAACTGGTGTAATTCTCTGTTGTATTATTTTTCACAGAGACAACCATCAGATTTATATTTAGTTTGTTACTGGGATTTAACTTAGTTACGGCATTGTTCTTTCATTTCTTTTTAAAAAATATATTTATTTTGTATTGGTATTCACGTCTATGTATGGATACACACATTCCACAGAACACCTGTAGAGCTCAGAGACAACTTGTGGAAATCATTTCTTTCCTTCCACCTTGTGGTTTCTGAAGATTGAACTTAAGTCACAGTGGACTAAGAAACTGTGTGCCTGCCACTGTTTGCCTGCCACTGTTGCAATCTCCTGAAATTTTTTTTCTCATAAAGCAGTGAATAAAAACTTACAACAGTAATGAAACAATGCTGCTTTAGATTCTAATTTAGATTCATAATGAAATTATTTGCAAGGTTCAAAAGATTGCTTTCCAGTGTTTTAATTTTGTACAGTGTAGTTATATTTCACTTTGTGGAAGCAATTAAAACACCATTTTAATAATTATTAGTGTACCTAATATTTAATATATTCTAGTGTAAACTAATTTACTCTAAATATTTTAAATAACAATTTAGTAGTTCGAGTTTTTCATGCATTGTTAATATGAAATGTCAACACAGCACATAACAAAATAGAGCTCCACATTGTAAAGTGAATAAAAATTAAAAATAATACAGGAAAAGTGTTGAACTGTACCTGCTACCTTGGTATGCAGAACGATCCATGTCAACAAAGAAGTAATAGAACTAAATCATGTTTTGAACTAAGGCATCACACTTCTATATGGATATTTTGAGTTAGAGAAGGAAAACTTTGCAAATATTTATCATAGACAATATCCAAGGTTAAGTTGGGTATTTGGAGAACCAGGTAACTCAGAAATGATTGCTTTTTAGCCCCTCACCAGTTGATGCTGCTTCTGGATCTGTAATAGGATTTAATGTTATGATGTGATGTGACATTATGTAATATCTACTAATGCAGCAGATGAACTCAGTTAGTGTTTCCTCTTCAATTTCTGCACTCAGTGCACTCTGTTCTTTTCATACTGGTCAGGAGATGGTTTCTAGATAAAGAACAGATAAATACCCAATTATGTGTTCAGCTGGAGACTGTATAAGTCTTTCATAAACAGAATAAAAAAATCTTAAGTTATTTCGTTTCATATATGTTGTATGTTAAGCCATACCTGCCAGAGATTGAATTTGTGCAGAAGATGTTATACTAGCTCTTGTCTGAATTCTCATTTTACAAAAAAGCATTTCTACTTATTCAAAATCAATTTTTAATATTCTGAGTCTTACTGGAGTGCATTGTACCTGATAGAGAAGAAGAAAAGAATATTTGATGGCAGTTAGCATGGTTAAAGATTACTATTTTTATTTCTTGAGTAA
This sequence comes from Neotoma lepida, assembly GCA_001675575.1. Classification (NCBI taxonomy): domain Eukaryota; kingdom Metazoa; phylum Chordata; class Mammalia; order Rodentia; family Cricetidae; genus Neotoma; species Neotoma lepida. Next base: position 1,835 of record LZPO01046156.1, on the reverse strand, counting down.
ATACTTCAACAGGTAGTTTATGTGATTTATAGTCTTTCACTCCCCCTTTAAAATTCCTGGGATGATTATAATTAAACTGTATCTGAAGGACAATTTTTACAAATGATGCTTATCTCTTTGCTTGGATACAGAAAGGAGTCGAGAAAACAAACATCACTGTTATGCACGATGTTTTGCACTCCTTTGGTCTTGTTTACTTCCATGAAATGCTTTTATGTATTTATGTTCATTCAAACTGAAAAATAATAACTTTGTACTGAAAACTGTCTTATTCACGAAATCTGAGACTAATAATTAGACTCTAAACTTATAAAATTCAGAAACAAAATGCAGGGAAATTGCAAAATCTGTTTAATGAGAGTGTGAGTATCAGTTGAGAAACCTGAATGTTCCTTTTTCTGTCATTAATGGATAGCCTGCACCAACATAGTCTGCTTTACATCTGTCATTGGTAAGGTTAAGATGATATTAACACTAATAGGTGTCACTGATATAATGGAATAACAACATTCAATCTGCCATAAAAGCAATGGGACAGCTAAAAATCCTGCCAAAATTGAATTTTCAGAATAGAATGCTGGAAGCTAAAATATAGTACATAGGATCCACAGAAAATGGTAACTCAAAAAAAAACCAGAAAGAAAACTTGACAACAGACTAGGAAGTCGGGAAATAGTTGGCCTTACATAGTCACATTTTCTACTCTCTGCCTTGGTGGCACCTTTGGAAGAAGAAACCAACATTTTCTCCAGTGGTTCCAGAGAAAGCATAATGGAACTCATTTCAAAGAATTGTTATTTGTGTTGTGACCTGTTGGATGGCTCCTAAGAAGCCTGGCTTATCATGAATGACTCTATCTTGCTTAGGTGAAACATGCCCAGTCCTAAAGTACTACCCAGCATGGCTGCAAAAACAACGTGAGGCAAAAGTTTCAGTCAGTGCTAGAACACAAAGGGTTACAAACTCTAAAACCATAGACCAAGAAGAAAAGCTCAAAGGAAGAGCTGATGAAAGAAATGTTTGGATGGCATAAGTGGTTTGAAGAGATCTGATGTGTTTTTGGGAATTTATAGTGCCTGGTTGAAGCTCAAGAATTATTGATTAGGACTTCTTTTTGAAGGTTTTTAATTTATTCTATTGTGTTAGATGAAATATAAGTTAAATTGTAGTATAGATTACTTATGAATCATCTTGAGGGTAATACTTCTTGTACCTTCTTTCCTGTAAAAAAGGAAATAAAAACAAATCTTTTACTTTGTGCCCTAATGCAAGATGAAAATCCAAAAGAGTAAATCGGTATAAGTACAGATATCATATTATTTTAGTTACTAAGATAAGGCAAAATGTATTCACTACTTTATATGAATAAACTGCTGATAATTCTAGTTTTTAATTAACAATTTAGAAAGTATTGACTAGTAAATGGCACAAAACAAAATTGCCTTCTAGTGAATAAAAGATAGCCATTTAGTTCTTTAAAGAGAAAAAGACCTTGAACAAGACTCTGCAACTGTTATAATATTGATTTGATTTTATTACATTCTATAAAAAATTCTTATGAGATTTTTTTCATAAAATTCACTTCTGTATTTCATAAATTCTACTTGAATACATCCTGAAATATGAATACAATAAAGTAGAAGATGTTTCAAATGTTGAATATATAAGTTATTGTAGTTAAAAATCTAAACACTGGTACTTTATTAAACATCAACTAGCCGGGCGGTGGTGGCGCACGCCTTTAATCTCAGCACTCGGGAGGCAGAGGCAGGCGGATCTCTGTGAGTTCGAGGCCAGCCTGGACTACCAAGTGAGTTCCAGGAAAGGCGCCAAAG
>LZPO01046153.1:0-15670 GCA_001675575.1 Neotoma lepida | reverse complement strand
CAAGGAAATCTAGTCTGTGAGGACACTAGCTAAAAACTCACACTTAATGTGAGTTTGGTAGACATCGTTGCTATTTTGATGTGGCATGTGTAGTTCCTTTGGTCATCTTCAGTCCATCTTCAGTTGACATTGATGCCTCTACCACCACGAAGCTTAGCAATACATTCTGTACACCCCTGCTTCTTTGCATCTTTCTCTGTTGTGAGCATTTGATTACCTGATATTTAGGAATGTGCTGAGTCTCAAAAGCAAGTAAGACTAGCAAAGTGTGCCCGTGGCCTTTTGGCTTCTAAAGTGGAGGCAGGTTCTACCTTTCACTAAGACTATGTCATAAAGAATTTACTAAACACTAGGTATAAATTTAGATTCCAGGAAATTGCAAAGTAATATGCACTAACTAAGACATAAACTATGGCAATAATCAATAGTACTCAAGGTAGAAACAAGCTACTGCAGGTACCTTTCACCTGTTGAAGGAGCAAACATTTGATATATTGAGCTATATTTACCCCTTATTCTCAAGAGGAGTTTGGCAATTTTGTCTTCTAGAAGTAGAAGTCCACAAACTAATCTTTATCACCCAATGCCTCTCCAACCCTTGGCTATATCAGGGCAGATATAGTGAGGGGAGAGCCCTGCCATTCTCTGAAGGCACATTTCCCCTGGCTCTATTCCTCAAAGTGCCTTGAATGGCTCCCAAATAAGGACAGACACAAGATACTCTGGCCAACAAATTGCAATAGCATTTGCTGGGCTTCCAGAATTCATTGCATTTCAATGTGTCAACCCTGTCCTCTGTGAGCTAGTCTGCATAACAAACAGTCAGCGCCTTCATGGATAATTCAAGCTCCAGCAATTTCTCAGCTCAGATGGAACAGTACCAGCTTTGCTAGAGTGGAAAACAGATTATAAACTGCAAACTCATTAATTCTACAAATGTTTGCTATACTTAGGAAAAGCCGTTTCCCATCATTTTCTTCATCTCCTTCTAGAGTCAAGTTGGCTCTGTTTGAACACTTCCTAGTAAAATAGCTCCAGTGAATATGCAAACTGGAGAGGACAAAAGAATTCTGCTTTGAGTGTGTGAGCAGAGAGGAGAACTAACTTTTCTAAGCCTCATTCTTTATTTGCAATACACTCACTGTAGTTTATTCTGTACTTGCCAAGGTAGGCCAGTGTAGCAAATTACCCCTAAATCCTAATGACAACAAAAAGTTACTTTTCATTCACAGATTAAGTCTGACATCTTTTTCAATGGAGTTTGCTGTGTAGTGTTTATTGTCAAAGATATATACAGGGTCACAAAGGAACACATAAGAGTGGTACTTAATCCATATTGAATAGAGACAGAGAGTCATTCTGGATGATGTAAAGCCTGAGATAAAACCTCATGGATATGGAAAAGTTAACTAGAATTTACTGAGCTTTGATTAAGCACAATTGTCAACATGAGAAAGAGCAGGTACATTGCAGAATACTAACATTGCTCATTATGAAGTCAAAGATATCAAAAGACAAGAAACAAAAACCAAACTAGACAGGATCAAGCTACTAGAGGGGCTAGTCCTTTGGAAGTGTGGACCTTATGCTGTGTAAGAAGGGAGTTTGCCTATCTTAGAGTATAAAATATCCCAACTGTTGTTTCTGGAAGTCAATTTGACTTCTGTATGGGGAATATGTTAACTGTGATGGGACCTGGGGACAAAGAGACTAATAAGAATAGACTCCAGAGTTGAAGATGGAGAATGAGAAAAATGACAAGGATGGAGAAGAAAAGAACAAACAAAATATTTGTAAGCACAAGTGACAGAGCAAATTTGTGATTGACAGAATAAAGGAGTTAAGAAAAGTAGAGTATAAACTCTTGTTTCTTCAGACTGATACAAAATGGATAATGACCTTCAGAAACAGAGAAAGACAAAATGAGCAACTTGAAGAATACATAATTCATATTGCATCCAGTTAAACGTAAGACATCAATAAAATTGAGCAGACAGTCTGGTTAAAAATTGCTGCAATTCAAAGAAAAAGTTTAGAAATAATATCTATTCACAGGAGTATCATTATGTAAATGATAGACCAGATCCTTCAGGTAAATAGCACCGTCCATAGTAATTAAAATATTGAGATCAGCAAACCACTGAAGAAATTCTCACTTGAGTGCATAGCAGAAGATGGAGGAAGCAATTAAGTAGGTTGAGAAGGAGCCATCACAGAGAAAACAATTTGAGTTTTAATGGGACAGGATCATCAAAGAATTAGAGAACTTGAACAAAATGGTTCATCTGAGGGTGTGAGGTACAGAGAAATCCAGAAAATTAGAAATAGAAACATAACTACTAGATTTAATCATGAAGGTGTCATTTAGAATCTTAGTTTCTGTCAATCACAGTGGACTTATTTGTTGAATATTCACTGGATATTTATTCAGTTAGTATCCTGTTCTGGACTTTGGGCTGAGCACTGAGGATCAGGGTGAATAAAACAGGTATAGATAATTGGAGAGCCTGGAATCTAGTAGGTGACAAGGACATAAACAGCCCCATGTGGAATAAAAGTAATTAAGTTGCTGATGTATTATAAAGATATGCTTTTAAAAATAAATTGGAAGAGTTAATAGATTATACTTTCAATACTTTATCATCAAAGACATTGTAGAAACTGATGTAAACTAATAAACAGAATACAATCTAAATTCAAGGGAACATTTACAGTGAGATGTCTGAACAAGTTTATAAAGGTTCACATTGGTAATATTGTAAGAAGAAAGAGTGATAATTGATAAGGCAAGGCCTGTGAGATATGAAGGAGCGTGGAGATTCATGTAAAGAATTAGATTTGCTTCAGGAAAGAGAACTTCTGCTCTGGAAGAAAGACTAACAAGCTTAAAAGAACAGTGGGAGACGTGATGAGGCTGATATTCTCACTCAAATAGGAAATGAGTCTATTTGGAAAGGACAAGGAAGGTGACATTTAATTAGAAAGCGTGTGGAAGGAAAATAACTTGTTTTCTTAATGAATAGTTTGCAAATGCTTATAAACTAATGTTATCTCTTCAGAGGCATGGTCATATGTGCCTCCCACTTGAACTTTAACAGTGTATTCTACCTTATGTAATTCAGCTTTGGACTATGTGACTGGGCACTGGTGAATGTACGCTAACTAAGCAGAGATGATGTCACACTTAGGTTTGGCCTCCTAAGGTATTTTATGTGGTTTCCTAGCTCTTGGAAAAGATGAGTTTTACATGATAGAGCTCTTAGACAACATCTGGAGGAAAATCACCAACAATAGCTAAAATGAATTGGTTTTAGTTTAGCTGTTATATGAATGAGTCATAAGACATTTTCTGACTTCAAACACTGATTTTTGGGGGGTTATTTTTAAAGAATGTATGTGATTATTAGTTTTAACTGTTAACTTGATACAATCCAGAATTGCCATGGAAGAGGGTCTCAGTGAGGAACTTTGTAGATAAGGATAGCCTGTGAGCATTCTGTGGGGGACTGTCTTCATTGTTTGCATTGAGATGGGAATAATTTCCCATTGTGGGCAGCAACATTTGGATTTGGGCCCTGGACTGCATAAGTGCACAAAAGGGGCTGCACACAAACAGGTAGATGTACATTCATTTCCTCTCTGCTCCTGAACATGGATGTGACGTGAGCAGTTGCTTTAAGTTTCTATCAACTCCTGACTATTATTGACTGTCATCTAGAGTTGTCAACCAAATAAGCTACCGCCCAAGTTACTTTTGTCAGGGTATTTTATCACAGTGATAGAAATGATACTCGGACGCCCTCCTTCCTGACAAACATAACTGGCATAAAATAGTTTGACACTGATTTAATCATACGTTCAGATATTTATTTGCTTCATTTTTATTTGTTGTCTTATAATCAAGAATTTGTTTAACAAGACATGGTTATGCTTATTATTTGAATTTTCTGGTTTATTTCTTTTGGAAATAATGTAGAAAGGTTTGGGGCCTTTACAGGCCCTGGGAAGGGGAAATAGAAGAGATCTCCTGAGATGGGGACAAAGACCCCACTACTTAGCCCAATTTGTCCTATTGATAAGATACCACATTCAACTATTCAGAGGCATTTCCCAACCCATCTCTTTGATTTCAACATCAAATTGCTCCTCTCTACATGTTTCTCAGAACTCAGGTCTTCACAGAAAGGCAGGTATTGATCAATCAAGACAAAAAGAGAAAGTATCTCATTTTCTTGCAATAACAACCATACCTTTCAATTATCTCTGAAGGGACAGAGCATGCAATATAAGACCTTTCAGAAATATATCATCCAAGATTAGAGACCTCAGAGCCTACCTACTCTACTTTTATTTATTATAAATAATGTCTTTCTGTGTTCTTATCCTGTTTACATGAAAAAATTTTCAGCCTTCTCTTTAACCACAATTGTGGTTTCTCTGTTGGATGTGAAGTATAGAAAAGGTACTGCCAAACATATAGCAGCACAAGATTGTTGGTAACTTAATGAGGATTAGAAAATAATTTTTTGATTAACTTTTTCTCTGTGACTTTTGAGACATTACAAGAATTATGATATTTGGAATCTTGACTATCTAGTTAAAGAGCAATCTTTCATTTTCTCTTTCATGGAATAGGAATAATTCCATTCCTAGTCCAAATCAGAGTAAAATTTATACTGAATATATGTAACATACTTAGTAAAGAATTAAGCACACACTCTTAAAAAGTAATTGTAACTAACTAACCAAAATTGTAATTATATATGTGTAGTGAATCTTTCTCTGTCTTGCCAGCCAGCTTCCAAATAGCCACACTGAGACTTATTATTATTAATTATGAAAGCTTGGCCAATAGCTTAAGTTTGTTTATATTTTTTAATAAAGAAATTTTTTATTTATTCCACATACCAACCACAGATCGCCCCCCTTCATCACTCTTCCCACACCCCAGCCTTCCCCCAAAGTCTGCCCCCTATCCCCTCCTCGAAAAAGATATGGCTTCCCATAGGGAGTCAGCAAAGCCAGGCACATTCAGCTGGGGGAAATCCAAGCCCCTCCCCCTGCATCAAGGCTGCAAGGTGTCCTACCATAAGCAATGGGCTCCAAAAAGTCAGTTCATGCACCAGGGTAAAATCCTATTCCCACTGTCAGGGGACCCTAAAACAGACCAAGGTACACAACTGTCTCACCCAGGCAGAGGGCCCAGTCCAGTCCCATGCAGGCTCTACAGCTGTCAGTCCAAAGTTCATGAGTTCCCACTGGCTTGGTTAGGTTGTGTCTGTAGGTTTCCCCATCATGGTCTTGAAGCCCCTTACTCATAGATTCCTCTTCCCTCTCTTCAACTGGATATCCAGAGATCAGCCTGGTGCTTGGCTGTGACTTTCTGCATCTGTTTCCATCAGTTACTTGATGAAGGCTCTACGATGACAGTTAGGGCATTCACCAATCTGATCACCGGGGTAGGTCAGCTCAGGCACCCCCTCCACCACTGCTAGTAGTCTAAGCTGGGGTTATCCTTGTGGATTCCTGGGAACTTCCCTCCCAGCAGATTTCTCCCTATCCCCATGATGTGTACCTCTATCAGGATATCTCCCTCATTGCTTTCCCCTCCACCTCTGTTCCAGCTCATCCATTCCTTTCGCCCATGCTCCCATCCGCATCCTCTACCCTCCATTGGTCCCCCACCCCCAGTTTACTCAGGAGATCTCTTCTATTTCCCCTTCCCAGGGCCATCCATGCATCCCTTTTAGGGTTCTCCTTGTTAGCTAGCTTCTCTGGAGCTGTTGGTTGTAGTCTGGTTATCCTTTGCTTTACATCTAGTGTCCACTTATGAGTGAGTACATACCATGTTTGTCTTTCCGAGTCTGGGTTACATCACTCATGATGATATTTTCTAGTTCCATCCATTTGCCTGCAAATTTTATGATATCATTGTTTTTCATAGCTGAGTAATACTCCATTGTGTGTATATACCACATTTTTTTATCCATTTTTTGGTTGTGTGGCATCTAGCTTGTTGCAAGGTTCTGACTATTATGAATAATGCTGCTATGAACATAGTTGAGCAAGTGTCCTTGTGGCATGCATGATTGAGCATCCCTTGGGTATATGCCCAAGAGTGGTATCATTAGGTCCTGAGGTAGATTGATTCCCAATTTTCTGAGAAACCTTCATACTGATTTCCAAAGTGGCTGTACAATTTTGTACTCCCAACAACAGTGGAGCAGTGTTCCCCTTGCTCCACATCCTCTTCAACATAAGCTGTTATCAGTGTGTTTGATCTTAGGCATTATGACAGGTGTAAGATGGCATCTCACAGTCATTTTTGATTTGTATTTCCCCGATGACTAAGGATGTTGAGCAATTTCTGAAATTTTGACTGTTTGAGATTCTTCTGATGAGGATTCTGTTTAACTCTGTAGCCCATTTTTTAAATTGAATTGTTTGGTATTCTGATGTCAACTTTCTTGAGTTCTTTATATATTTTGGAGATTAACACTGTCATATGTGGAGTTGGTAAAGGTCTTCTCCCATTTTGTAGGTTGTTGTTTTGTCTTATTTACCATGTCCTTTGCCTTACAGAAGCTTCACCGTTTCAGGAGGTCTCATTTATTGATTTTTGCTCTCAGTGTCTGTGCCACTAGTGTTATATTTAAGAAGTGGTATTCTGTGCCAATGTGTTCAAGGCTACTTCCTACTTTCTCTTCTCTGAGGTTCAGGTAACTGGATTTATATTGAGGTCTTTGATCCACTTGAACTTGAGTTTTTTGCATGGCGATAGATATGGATCTATTTGCAATCCTTGTACATGTTGACATCCAGTTATTCCAGCACCATTTGTTGAAGATGCTTTCTTTTTTCCATTGTGTGATCTTGGCTTCTTTGTCAAAACTCAGGTGTTCATAGGTGTGTGGATTAATGTCAGGGTCTTCAATTTGATTCCATTGGTCTACATGTCGGTTTTTATCCCAACATCAAGCTGTTTTTATTACTATAGCTCTATAGTAGAGATTGAGGTCAGCGATAGTGATGCCTCAAGAGGTGGCTTTATTGTACAGGATTGTTTTGGCAATCCTGGGGTTTTTTGTTTTTCCATAGGAAGTTGAGTACTATTCTTTTGAGCTCTGTTAATTGTGTTGGGATTTTGATGGGGATCTCATTGAATTGTTTTTGGTAAGACTGTCATTTTTATTATGTTGATTCTACTTATCCATGAGCATGGGACATCTTTCCATTTTCTGATTATCTTCTTCAATTTCTTTCTTCAAAGACTTAAAGTTCTTGTCATACAGGTCTTTCACTTGCTTAGTTAGAGCTACCTCAAGATATTTTATATTATTTGTGGCTATTGTAAAGGGCGATGTTTCTCCGATTTAATTCTCAGCCCATTTATCATTTGTATATAGGAGGGCTACTGATTTTTTTGAGTTGATCTTGTATCCTGCCACATAATTGAAGTTGTTTATCAGCCATAGGAGTTCTCTGGTAGAATTTTTAGGGCCACCTATGTATACTATCATATCATCTGTAAATAGGGAAAGTTTGACTTCTTCCTTTCCAGTTTGTATCCCCTTGATCTCCTTTTGTTTTCTTATTGCTCTAGCTAGAACTTTGAGTACTATATTGAATAGATATGGGGAAAGTGGACAGCCTTGTCTTGTTTCTGATTTTTAATGGAATAGCTTTGAGTTTCTCTNCACTTAATTTGATGTTGGCTCTCAGCTTGCTGTAAATTGCCTTTATTATGTTTAGGTATGTTCCTTGTATTCCTGATCTCTCCAACACCTTTATCATGGAAGGGTGTTGGATTTTGTTGAAGGATTTTTCAGAGTCTAATGAGATGATTGTGTTTTTTTTTCTTTCAGTTTGTTTATATGGTGTATTACATTGACAGATTTTCATATGTTGAGCCATCCATGCATCTCTGGGATGAAGCCTGATTGATCATGGTGGATGATTTTTTTTTTTTTTATGTGTCCTTGGATTCAGTTTTCCAGTATTTTATTGAGTATTTTTGCATCCATGTTCATGAGGGAGATTGGTCTGTAGTTCTCTTTCTTTGTTGCATCTCTGTGTGGTTTGTGTATTAGGGTAACAGTAGGCTCATAAAAAGAGTTTAGCAGTGTTCCTTCTGTTTCAATTGTGGGGAACAGTTTGAAGAGTATTGGTATTAGCTCTTTTTTGAAATTCTGTTAGAATTGTGTGCTGAAAACATCTGGTCCTGGGCTTTATTTGGTTGGGAGACTTTTAATGACTATTTTTATTTCCGTAGGGGTTATAGGTCTATTTAAATTATTTATCTGATCTCAATTTAATTTTGGTATGTGGTACCTATTGAAAAATTGTCCATTCTTTTAGATTTTCTAATTTTGGGAAGTACAGGTTTTTAAGGTACAACCTGATGATTGTCTGGATTTCCTTATTGTCTGTTGTTATGTCTCCCTTTTCATTTCTGATTTTGTTAATGTGTATATTTTCTCTTTGCCTTTTGGTTAGTTTGGATAAGGGTTTGTCTATCTTCTTGGTTTTCTCAAAGAACCAACTCTTTGTTTCATCAATTGTTTGTATTGTTCTCTTTGTTTCTATTTTATTGATTTCAGCCCTCAATTTGCTTATTTCCTGGCATCTATTCCATCTGGATGAATTTGCTTCTTTTTGTTATAGGGTTTTAAGGTGTGCTGTTAAATCACTAGTGTGAGATTTCTCCAACTTCTTTACATAGACATTTAGTCCTATGAATTTTCCTCTTAGCACTGCTTTCATAGTGTCTTATAAGTTTGGGTATATTGTACATTCATTTTCATTGTATTCTACGAAGTCTTTAATTTCTTTCTTTATTTCTTCCTTGACCCATTGGTGATTCAGTTTTGCATTATTCAGTTTCCAGGAGATTGTAGGCTTTCTGTAATTTTTGTTGTTGTTGAAATCAAACTTTAAGCCATTGTGGTCCAATAAATTACAGAAGGTTATTTCCATTTTTTTTTTATCTGATGAGATTCACTTTGTGACCAAGTAGGAGGTCAATTTTAAAGAAGGTTCCATGGGGTGTTGAGAAGAAGGTATATTTTTTTGTGTTAGGGTGGAATGTTCTGTAGATACCTACTAAGTCCATTTGAGTCATAACATCTATTAGATCCGTTATTTCTCTGTGAAGTTTCTCTCTAGCGGACCTGGCCTTTGGTGAGAGTGGGGTGTTGAAGTCTCTCACTATTTCTGTGTGGGTTTTGATGTGTGATTTAAGCTTTAGTAATGTTTCTTTTACATATGTGGGTGTCCTTGTACTTGGGGTATAAATGTTCAGAAATGAGACTTTATCTTGATGGATTTTTCCTGTGATAAATATGTAATGTCCTTCCTGATCTCTTTTGATCAATTTAATTTGAAGTCTATTTTGTTAGATATTAGGATAGCTACACCAGCTTGCTTCTTAAGTCCATTTGATTGGAAAGTCTTTTCTCAGCCTTTTACTCTGAGGTAGTGTCTGTCTTTGAAACTGAGGTGTGTTTCTTATATTCAGCAGAAGGATGGATCCTGTTTTTGTATCCATTATGTTAGCCTGTGTCTTTTTATAGTTGAATTGAGTCCATTGATATTAAGGGATATTAATGATCTATGCTTGTTAATTCCTGTTATCTTTTGGTGGTAGTGTGTGTGTATTTCCCTTCATTGGGATTTACTGCTGTGAGGTTACCTATTGCCTGTGTTTTCATGGGTACAGCTAACTTCCTTAGGTTAGAGTTTTCCTTCTAGTGCTTTCTGTAGGCCTGGGTTTGTGGATAGGCATTGTTTAAATCTGGTTTTATCTTGGAATATCTTGTGCACTCCATCTATGGTGATTGAAAGTTTTGCTGGTCACAGCAGTCTGGGCTGACATCCATGGTCTCTTAGTATCTGCATTATGTCTGTCCAGGACCTTCTGGCTTTCAGAGTATCCACTGAGAAGTCAGGTGTTTTTCTGATAGGTCTGCCTTTATAAGTCACTTAACATTTTTCCTTTCCTGCTCTTAATATTCTTCTTTTATTCTGTACATTTAGTGGTTTGACTATTATGTGGTGAGGGGACAATTTGGGGGATCTAGTCTATTTGGTGTTCTATAAGCTTCTTGTAAATTGGGAAAATTTTCTTCTATGATTTTGTTGAATATATTTTCTGGGCCTTTAAGTTGGTATTCTTCTCTTTCTTCTATCCCTATTATTCTTAGGTTTGGCCTTTTCATTGTGTCCCAGATTTCCTGGATGTTTTGTGTTATGACTTTTTTGGCTTTAGTGTTTTCCTTGACTGATGAGTCTATTTCCTCTATTGTATCCTCTCCAGAGATTTTCTCTTCCAACTCTTTTATTTTCTTGGTTATACTTGCATCTCTAGTTCCTGTTCATTTACTCAGATTTTCTATTTCTAGCATTCCTTTTGTTTGTGTCATCTTCGTTGTTTCTATTTCAATTTTCAGGTCTTGAACTGTTTCCTTCACCTGTTTAATTGCTTTTTCTTGGCCTTTTAAAAGGGATTTATTGATTTCTTCCAATTTTTTGTTTTTCTTTTCCTCAATATTTTTAATGGAATTTTTCATTTCTCCTTTAAAGGCTTCTATCATCTTCNTAAAATAATTTTTAAGGTTGCTTTCTTCTGTTTCTTCTATACTGTGATGTTCAGGTCTTGCTGATATAGAACCACTAGGTTCTGGAGGTGCCATATTGCTCTTTAAGTTGTTGTATGTATTTTTGCACTGGCCTCTACCCATCTTTTCCTCCAATAGGTGCAAGAGGTATCTGAGGGAATTGTTCTTGATCCACTCTGTGCTGGCTGTGTCTGTGGGTGTCAGACAACCACTCTTGATCCAATTAGAGCTCTTGGTCCAATAGGAGCTCTTGGTCCAATCAAGATTAGTGGATTCTGCATCTCAGGGAGCCACTCTTGGTCCTATCAGAGCTCTTGGTCTTCTTGGTCTAATCAGAGCTTTTGGTCCAATCAGAGCAGGTGGATTCTGTGTCTTAGGGAGTCACTAAATCTGCACAGGAATGGGTGGTTTGGAGCAGAAAATGGTTCTTGTAGATTGCAGTGTCTGGTCTGATGGGTGGTGTTGGTGGGGATGCCTGACAGCAGGAATCTTCCCTGTTTTCTTGCACCTGGGGCATTGATTGGTGAAGGGAGAGGGGTACAGGTTGTGCTCCCCAGGGGCTAGTTCCTAGAGACAGGACTCTCAGGACACTCACCTCTTGGTCCAATCAGAGCTGGCAGATTCTGTGTCTCAGGGAACCACATAGATCACAGGGGGATGGGTGGGTCTTAAGCTTGTTTCTAACCAGCTTTTATAACTTAAATTATCTCATTTCTATTAATCCATGTGCTATCACATGGCTCATTACTTGTTACCTCATCTCCTAGATGCCATGCTTCCTCCATATCTCTCCACCACTCTGCCTTCTTCCTAGCATCCTCTTTGCCCTGAAAATCCTGCCTAGCTATTGGACATTTAGCTTTTTATTAAACCAATCACAATGACATATCTTCACACAATGTAAAGGAATATTCCACACTAAATATGGAAATATAGTGTGTGCTAGACATTTAAAATAGATTATCTCTTCTAATTGTCATGCTTTCATGTGGAAATTTTTATAATGATAAGAATCATTATAGTGTTTATCATCTTTCAAAGTTATGACAAAATTCCAAAGATAAATAACTTAGAAAGTGGTACAAGTTGTTATTGTTGTTTTTGTTTGTTTGTTTTGATTTTGATTTTTTTGTTTTTGTTTTACCTCTCATGGTTTTAGAGGTTTTAGTCCATGATGACCTGACTCCATCATTTTGTGCCTGTGAGGCAGCAGATCATGTTGGTTAGGGGTAAGAGATAGAATTAAGCTGTTCCTCTTAGATCATGAGGTAAAAAAGAATTGAAGGCAGAGGCTCCTAATGTACCATTTGTGATGATTAATATTGGTTGTCAATTTGACATCTCAAATTATTTGGAGAAAATCTTCAAGCACAGTGAGAAATAATTTACAGGTTAGTACCTGTCCAGGCCTATGAGGGATTATTTTGATCAGATTAACTGAGGAGAGAAGAATCACCCTAAAATTGCTCTTGGTTCCTGAACCTCATAACAAGGAGAAAGCAAGCAGGGCACCAGCCTACATCCTTCTCTTCTTTACTGTGTATATCATGTGACTGACCAACTGCTTCAGGCTCAAACCAATGTGGTTTGCATGTCAAATTGAATTATACCCTCAAGCTGTAAACAAAGTTAAATGCTTAAGTGACAGTCACTTAATTTGCATTTGTTAAAATCAAAACAACAGGAAGGATTAAGACACTGTCTTAGGGTTTGTATTGCTGTGATAAACACCATAACTAAAAGTAACCTGGAAGAGAAAGGGCTTATTTCCCCTCAACAGAAGCCATGGGGGGAGGAGGGCTGGTTACTGATTTAGTCTCACTGCTCTCTGACCCTTTCATATGGTACCCACGACCACCAGCACGGAATTGGCAGAACCCACAGTAACTTGTGCCCTCCCACATCAATCATTAATAAAAAAAACAAAAACAAAAAACAATGCACTATAGGCCTGCACACAGGCCAATCTGGTTGTGAGCAGTTTCTCAGTGGCGAGTCCATATTGCAAAGTAACTTATAGTTTGTGTCAAGTTGACATAAAACTAGCCTTCAAGAGTCTGATCCAAATGACCTAATTCTTTCAATTAAATGTCATCTCCTAAATTTCCCACAATTTCCCAATAGTACCATCATCTGAGGACAGAGCCTTCCAAACAGATTTTGCTAGACATTTAAGAACTAAATTATAGCAGTTTTATGTCTAGCCTGTCTCACATGATAGACATTAATCACTTGTGGCTGTTGCACACTTTAAGAGTGCTTAATCCAACTGGAATTATACTTAGTACTACTAAATCTTAAATGGTATAAACTGTAATGACCACATGTGGCTAGCAACTAGAGTCTTGGTCAATACAGTCTTAGAACAACAATCAAAGTGGACACTAACCTCTCTTTATATAATACAAAATGATGATAAAAATATTAGGGAACCTGTTTAATTATTTAGATGCAAATATGTGAACTAAAATTTGAAACTAGACTTGATCCATTCCTTGGTTATGCATTTTATTGCTTTGAAAAATATCTTAAAATTTATGGAGACCTCAGTTCCTTTGTGAAAAGCTATTGAAAACTTTATGTGTTTACCTTAGACTGTAGCTGTCAAACTGAGGAAAAATTGAACAAGGTACCTTATTAGCTCAACTTCCTTCATACTGAATCAGGAGAATGCTGTGCATTTTTCAAAAGGTGATGTTCTACAACGCACTTTTCCAAGGGTGATGGTCTGTGTTACATTTTTCCAATTGGGATATTCCTGCCATGTACTACCAGAAGTCAGTCTGAGACTTCACTGTGTAATGTGACTTACTATTATAAAGCCCTCCTCTTTCTTGCATTAATATGTAACTTGATGTTGAGTTATGAAGTAAATGGTTGCAATCTGATTAAGCTATTGAACCAGTGTCTTCTTAGCTTACATGTCACCATCAAGCAATTGCATATGAGCCTCAGCTTTGGGTACTGGGAATGCTATGATGGGAACAAAGTAAGGAGTGTGTGTGTGGTAGGGAGATGGGATGGGACTCAGATTCATTAGAAGGCCAATCTGGGAAATTTGTGATGAAGGGAGTGCTAAAACAATAGGATATTTTGCAGTGTGATTCACTTACCCCTATGACTGTGTTCTTGTGGTGACTAGTCAGAAACTGTCACAGGGCTATTTGATCAGAGAGTAAAAGAGTGAGTAGAGGATAATACTGGGAGCTTGATACTGGGAGAATCACTACCCAATTGACCAAGTATGAGAACAAGTTCATTCTGCCTTACCTATAAAAGTATCATTCCCTTTTAATTTAAGGAGAGTAGTACTCATCACAGCTGTCCAAGAGGCCTATGGGGATATAAAGTAAGGATCTATGGAAGTCTGGGATCAAGAATTTATTAAGGAATGGAATGGAAATAACACACCCACAAATACAGAATGAAGCCAGCACACTGCCTCTTTGTCCACCAGGGAGCGATGGGGAAAGGCTCCGGACCAGGTCACTGAACCATGGTGTCAGGAAACCTTCCATGTCCAAGAAAGCATGTGACCCTTATCCTCAGTATCTGGTCTCATATCTAGAGAAGACTACGCTCATAGGGCTACTCATCCCTATACCATTCACTGAATGGATCAAATTCCCACAACAAGGATACAAGATGAGTCAAAGGAAAAAGTTCATAGAAAGGAGTCTAAAGCCACTCTCCATTCTTCTAAATTTTCCTGATAAGCAGTCATTCAGGAAATATATCTAGTTTGAACTTTTGGGATTTGTCTGAAATTTTACAATTTTATCATATCACACTTGTGTGCTTTTCTTTCTATGTTAATAAGAAATTATGAGCTCCTGAAGCTATAGAAAATCTTTATGTATCACTAAACTTAACAAAGCTTATCCACTCCGAGCTTCCTGAGGAAATGATGTGTCACCTTCTTTGTAAAGGTAACACCCATTCCCCAAGAACCTCACTGTTCTGATTTGATAATCTCTTCCCTGCATCTTCAATATTTTCCCCTTCATGTACGATTTCACCTGAGTTTAAACCTGCACTAGCCTCCATCCTTTGAAACACAGATGTAGATGAATAATGCTAAAACACAGTTAGTTATCCATACTCTCCAGTCAGCCCAGTCCCTTTGTCTTCCCTAAATAGTACCAGTTTCAGAGGAATTCCCTAAACTGGCTATCTCTGGGTCCTCTTTTCCCATTCATTCTTCAACACAATGCAATTTGGGTTTTACTAAGATCACTCTGCTGGTACTGTTGTTACTTAACAGCAATGCCTCTGTATCTAAAGGGTTCTTTGGGTCCTTTCTCTGAATGAGTTGAAATGTGTATACATTACTTACCACATACTCCCTTCCTTTTGACTCTGTGTCTCATACACTCTTCTCTATCCCTGGATATTTTTTTCTGAAAGTACTTTGTATGCTCTAATTTATCTATATGTATCTGATGCCAGGCATACAAACAGTTCTTAATTCAACATAACATATACGTATTTTAGCATGGGATTCCATCTTACATGTTCCCCTTGATCCATTTTCACATTATACATTCTAGCCATAAAGCATTATTTATTATTTTGTGGTTTTAGTGATGATTTTTATCTATATCTAATCCAATTTCTACTGAGTTTGCATGAAGTTAAACACATTATGAAATCTTCTCTCCAAATTCAAGTTATCCAAAATTAAAATATCTTTCCAAAACTTCCTAAGGATCTCTATTGTGAGATATTTGTACACTGTGTGAAGATATATTGCTGTGATTGGTTTAATAAAGAGCTGAATGACCAACAGCTAGGAAGAAGGTAGAGGTGGGACTTCTGGGCAAAGAGAGAGAAAGGCGAAATCTAGGTGTGGAGATTATGCCAGATAGACACCAAGGAGACCCAGAGAAGAAATAGGAAGTACAAGATGGAAGAGAGGTAGTGCCATGTGATAGAACATAGGTTAATATAAATTGGTTAAGTTATAAGAGCTAGTTAGGAACAAGCCTAAGCTAGGCTGAGCTTTCCTAATTAATTAGAAGTCTCCATGTAATTATTTGGGAGTTGGCTGGTGG
>LZPO01046152.1:0-12294 GCA_001675575.1 Neotoma lepida | reverse complement strand
TGGGGCTTAGATCTTGAATTCCAAATGTCATTCTAAAAATCAAATAAAAGTACAAAAGAACTCAATGTCCTTGGGGGATGAGTGAATTCTAGTTCTGGGTCAAGATGAGCTAGAATGNCTGATGTGATAAAAGAAACCACGAGCTTATAAAATAATAGGGACACATACACAGACAAAGGAAACAGATTATAAGAGGCTCCTGTGGCTGAATGTTTCATACTGTACAGTACAATGAATAATGACAATGATGGATTATGAAGTGTAAAACAATAATTGCTCATGGTCTTTGATGACACTAGTAATAATAGGTAAGCAATTGCAAGAGAAAAGAGCCACTGTACCTTATAGTAGAATTACAGTCAATATGTGTGGAATGAATAATGGCANTATTGAGTCTCTTTGGAAAATAGAGCAGTAATAAATGTCAGAGATATGATTCACTGATGATTCTAGAGTAATGGACAAGGGTGTGCTGAAAAACTTTTCCATAGTTTCACAGTATAATCACTTTAAAATTTATTGATCAGAAAAGGGAAAAATAACACCTTTAATTCGAGGAAGCTGGAAGACTCAATACTTAAGCATTTTAAGAACATTAATATCACAAGCAATAAGTTGGAGTTGGACTGAGCAGTACCACAGCCTCCTGATGCAGTGGGCTGAAAAGAGACTGCATCATTANTGTGATATTCTAGGCAAAAGGATTGACACAACTGTAATAAAACTATTAGGCAAATTCAAACTCAAGGGCACTCACTGGAGAGTGCTCTTTCTCTTTAAATTAAGACATATTACATAACTTTCCATTTTCCCTTTCTTCCCTCCAATCCTTCCACTGTACCCTGCATTACTCCCAACTGAAAATCATGAATGGGATATCTCCAAAATCCTTCTTCTTAGGTCTCAGAGAACTCTGCAGGAAAGGAGGTGGGAAGAACATACAGGTAGAGTAAGTGGGGTACACCAAAAAATCAACATCTTCTAGATACAACAGGTTAGCAAAAATACTCACAGGGCCAATACTGGTCTGCATCGAATGGGGTCTTAGAAGCCAGAAGGGACCCATGACTTCTTCTATAAATCAGAAATTATCCCTCACTGTTAGCTGCTTGCAAATGAAAAATTCTTTTTCTCTAGGTTAGTCTCAGTGGGGAAACAGGCCACTCTTAAGGGAAGGCCCCATATCCAGCAGTAGACGGCCAACACAAAATGAAGGCAAAGGCATCTTTTGAGGTTCTTTATCTCATAATGTTAAGTTTGGGCTTTGTTTTTTAAATTTCATTACAGGTCTTTGAATATATATTATAGCTTGCAGTTTGGGATTTTTACNGGATTTCTGTGTGTGCAAACATGTGTGTCTCTGTGACTATATTTAATTATTGTAATTTTTCCTTGGCTTTTTTCTTGTTTGGTTGTTTTGTCATATTCTGATTTGTTTGTTTTATTTANTATTTATTTTAGTAGTATTTTAGTATTATTCCTCAGGCTCAGGTTTTCTAACACGATACAAAAAGAGTATGGATTAACATGGGAAGGGAGNGGAGAGGAACTGGGAGGAGTAGGGAGAGGAGAAGCCAAAATCAGAATGTACTATATGAAAAAAATATATTTCAATAAAAGAAAAAAGAAATCATTAATGACTTTTTCTTTAATTGTTATGATTACATTATATATAAATATAAATATATATTGATATGTATGTGTACCTAATTATATAAATACATTCTGCTTAGAATGTTTAGTGTTTAGTCTTAACTTGCATATTAATACATATGTATATATATATGTGATATATCATATACATATATATGATTTGGGAGCTGACCACTTGGTCTTGAATAACCAGAGTATACTATTTCCTTTTCTCTATTAAATTATTAAGGTCATATAAACACAAACATTGCAGGGTGTCAGAGGGGCATAAAGTTAGAAGATCTGATGATTAAATAGAAGCCTTGTGTCAATGTTCTTAAATTGGATTTGTGATGTTAACATTACAGATTACTGAAAACCACATATAGATTTTTTAATGTCTCAATTTTATTTTGACTAATGTAATAAGGTAAATATTTTTACAGCAATGAAGTGGCTGGGGAGAGGGAGGGGATGGGGATGAAAATATGAGGGAATGAATTTGATGGTCGAGTAGGGAGAAGGATGGAGAGGGAGAGCAATGACAGAGATATCTTGACAAAAAGAGCCATTATGGGATTAGGGAGAAACCTGGTGCTAATGAAATCCCCAGGAATCCGCAAGGATNACACCAGCTAAGACTCCTAGCAAATAATGGTGAGGTTGCCTGAACTTATCTATAATTAGATTAGTGACTACCCTAATTGTCATCATAGAACCTACATCCAGTAACTGATGGAAGTAGATGCAGTGATCTACAACCAAGCACTGGACTGAACTCCTAGACTTCAGTTGAAGAGAGAAAGGAAGGATTGTACAAGCAGAAGGATCAAGATCTTGATGGGGAAACCCAGAAAGACTATTGACCCATGCCAGTGGGAACTCTGGGACTCTGAATAGAGGGCTGAGGAACCTGCAGGGAATCTAAGTAGGCCCTCTGAATGTGGGTGACAATTGCATGGCTTGGTCTGCTTGTGAGGCTCCTGGCTGTGGGACTTGGATTTATCCCTAATGCATGAACTGGCTTTTTGGAGCCCATTCCCTATGGTGGGATACCTTGCTCAACCTTGATGCAGTAGGGAGGGGCTTGATCCTGCCTCAACTTGATGTGCCAGAATTTGTTGACTCCCCATGGGAGGCCTTACCCTCTCTGAGTGGACAGAGGAGGGGAAGAAGGAGGAGAGGGAGAAAGAACTGTGGTTGGTATGTAAAATGAAAAACAAATTACTAAAATCAAAAAGAAAACTGGCCAGGCAAAACTGGATTCCATAACATAAGAATAAAATTTAAAAGGTTATTCAAGATNGTTTCATAAATAAAGGAACAGATTATTAATAAAAAGAATAAAGAGAAATAAAGTTAATAAAGAGAAATGCTAAGATCATGGGAACATTAAAAACAAAAGTATAATATAAAATTATTTAAGATGAGTAGGTTAAAAATAGAGCAAATCCATTGTAAAGTTTATCATCAAAACCTCGAAAAGAATTTTTAAAGTTGCACGTAATTATATCTACTAAAACATTTATGTATTGTAGATTTTTCCCACAAATCGAACTCTAACCTAACATAAATTTCCAAAGATTTTTCTTTAATTTAAGGAAGTATTAACATTGATCTTAAATATACAGTGATGAAAAGGAAGGTAAAATGTAACCTGTTTGTATATGTCACTAAAATCATTTTTCAAAACACATAGACAATAGAAACAATAACATGACTGTTAGATGTCTTCCATAAACATAGGTATAATCTTATGAAATGTATTATGGGTTATTAATTAATATGTGTGGTTTTCACTGGGATCAAGATGTGAATAGGTGCACAGAGAAGCTTCATCCTAAGTATGTTCCAGGAAAAATAAGATCAAATATAACTTAATGGCAGGTTTTAAAAGTTACTGTAATAAGTTCCATGACTAAGTTTTGAAAGAANGAAAACTTGGCTTGGGGCTGGAGAGATGACTCCATGGTTAAGAGTACATATTTCCTTGGCAGAAACTAGAAGTTGGTTCTGGGTACCCATGTCAGGAAGCTCAAAATTGTCTGCACTTCCAACTCCAGGGGAATCTTAACCCTTTTCTGACCTTAGAGACACTGCACTAAAGCATACAAACCCACACTCTAAAGCACATACACTTTTAATAAAAGAACAAATAAATCCATTTAAAGTTCGGCTAATGTTGTTGAATGACTGAATCTTATTTGTAGAGGAGAAACCATATAAAATACTGACAAAATATGATCTGTATCAGAAAGTATTTGAAGTTTCAATGGAATAATAACCCTTGCTCTACATTACGAGAAAGTAACAAGCAGANTGTCTTAAAATTTTCTCATAGCCACCATCATTTCTACATACCAACAAAATGTGAATCANGCCTCTGATAATCAAAAACAAACCCAAACTATTGAGCTTTATGCTATAGTCCTGCCAGGACACTTTGAATGAAGTTAAAGAAGTAAAGTATTCATTACTGATAAAATAATCACATCTTTATATTACTAAATTAAATTCAGAGTTTTCTCACAATAAATAATGAAGGTTAATCATCTTTGAGTAAATATACAAAATTGATTTTATTTATATGAGCTAAATTTACATCNTAAGAAAATATGATTACTGTTCATAAAAACTTCAAACATATCTAAATATATTTAATAACATTTATGTTTTTATGTTCATAGCAGCTTTATACATTTTTAACCATAATTTCTTTATTATATCTTTGGGATTTCACATCATACACCCTAATTCCACTCAGTTCTCAGTCCCTCCATATNCTCCCCTCACCCCTGCAGTGCCTCTGAGAAGAAAATTAAAAAAGAAAATCAGATCAAAGCAACCAACCAAACAATCAAAACCAAAAAGGCAACAAAAGTAAGTTGCTCAAGGAAAAATAGCCTACACCATTAAATATAGTATTCCCAGGAAATTTAAGTATGTAAAGATTTCGTTATTAACTGTAACCTTAACAAAATCTCAGTTAAAATATTATAGATTTTTGTTTGTTTATTTGGTTTTAAGGCTACTGTGAGAAATTGTGCTATTAAATGTATATTTATTTGCAACAGACTTAGAGATACAGTCTTGAACAAAGTTGATTACCACCAATAACTATGGTGGTATTTTATCTATGTCCCCCAACATAATTTATCTGAGGATCAGAGGAACAAGGTCAGCTGCTAGTCTTACAAAATTAGCACACGCCCTTAATCCTATCACTTAGGAACCAGAGTCTGTCTGGATCTCTGAGTTTCAGGTCACACTAGGAACAGGCAAGCATGGAGACACACGCCTTTAATCCCAGCATCAACCATAGAATTTTGGAGGTCTATACAGACAGACAGGAAGTGACAGAGATGGGCAATAGGAGGAAGTGGCGTAGCTAGGCTGAAAGCGCCAATGGGAAAATAGAACAGAAAGGAATATAGGCGTGAAAATATAGGAAATCAGACACTCTTTTGGAAGCAGTGGCATTGTTAAGGTGAGGCTGGCGGCTGTTCCTAATTTCTCTGATTTCGGTCAGATTTTCACCCTATTTCTGGCCCTGTGTTTTTATTTAACAAGACCCTTTAGAAATTCGTCTTACAAATAACTTTATCATCACTATGTATAGTTCTATGCTAATTAAATGTGTGCCACTGGCACAAATCTGGGATCTTTTATTTTTTTTTTCAACACCATCACTTCTATGAACTTCTTCTTANTCTTCCCAGCAGTTTCATCAGAACTCTCTGCTAACACTTTTTATATTATCAATTGACAAACAGCCACATTGAAAGTGTTTGTTTTCTGTGTCTTTTCAGACTGTGAACTCCTCAAAGACACTGACCACTACAGTTAACCATCCTNAATCATAACAAGCTCTAGCATGCATTGGATATGAGAAGATGACTGAAATAGCACCAGTTGAGGTCATCAAAATCTCAGATTGATACATCAGACTCACCTCCTATGTCTGGACGAAGTTTGTTATCATAACCTTGAAGTAATGAGTTGAGAATTTGTGTGATGTCTCCTTCATGAATTTTTGGTGCCAAGACCCATGTTTTATTCATAGTTAAATCTTCATCATCTTCATCATCTGCTTTATCAACGCTAAATGATTCAAAGAGAATGTTGTGTAGTAAAAGTTTCATCAAAATCTATGCATTTAAATATGTATGTTACTTCAAAATTATTCTAACATATGGTAGTATGATCACAGAAAAATCATATATATATATATATATTACTTTAAAANTGTACTAAATAATAAGGTAGTATTAAAATGAGAAACACATTAAAAATTTTAAAAATAATATACATGCTAAAACAAATATTGAAAACATTTCAAATTTTTTTTCTGATTATCAGATCAACACAGGAGGAACACTTGTCTTCTTAATATTTTTTAGGGACCTTGACTTCTAAATATTGATAATTTAGTTTCTAAGTAAGAAATTGAATGCCATAAGAAACCAGATAAACATAAATCTCCTCACCCACAAAACTAGGAACGCAACTACAACAGTTTAGGTAATATTTTAATACTTCTTGACCCAGCTTATATTCTTTAAAAATGCTTATTGAATCTTATTACTTCTTTTTAATTTTATAAAATGTATTATAAAACTTTGGAAATAAATAAAAACATCACACACCAAGGTTAACCAGATTCAAAGTCAGTACAACTCAATGAACTTCTATACAGTTTGAACCATTATTTACAACAGAGGCTGTGTAGCTTCAAGTTAAATTTTACACTTTCAGTAACATATATATTTTATACATTTATCCACCACCAAAATCGAAACCAAAAANTCAAAGACAGAATTAGAACATGAAAACCAATTAGCTTTATATCTTTTCTCCTAACTGATGCCCATTACATTACACAGTTCCGTCCCTACTCATCCCCTTACATTTGACTTTTCTTCTCTTTTTTTCATGTTATAATGTACCCATATGTGCATTTGCTCANATCTACACATAGAAACACAGCTACATTCATAATAAGCATGTGGATTCAGTTTATTACTGAATAATTGTAGAGACATTGAAGACTGATGCATACAGTTATAGATATTTAGATACATGTAAAAATAGGTATTAAAAAAGTTTCTTTATCACAAAATCTTAATTATCCCATTCTTTTTATACAATATATGTATGCATGTATTATTTTATTAACATTTTTTTTACATACAGACAACCGTTTCCCTTCCCTCCTCTTTTCCTGTTCCTTCCCTCTGACTCTCATCTACCCCCCTCCCAGTCCACTCCTCCTCCCTCTCCATTCAGAAAAGGGCAGGTCTCCCATGGGCTTGAACAAAGAATGGCACATCAAATTGAGGCAGGACTGAGCTCCTCCCCCTGCATCAAGGCTGAGTGATGTAATCCACCATGGGAAACAAGTTCCCAAAAGCCAGCTAAGTGCCAGAGACAGGTTCTGATTTCACTGCTAAGAGCCTTACAAATAGACCAAGCTACACAAACATTCCATTCTTACTTGATGAAAATCTTTCTGGACTTCACGACAGACCCTATTTTATTGTCTTTAGTTATTCAGTGAAAAGGGTCTAAAATCTAAACATTTACAAACTCAAGGAAATTAACTAAATTACATCAATTTCATTTTAGTATATTTAAACCATTATGCACTACTATTTCACATTTATTCCTATCGCCATGAAGTGTTAGAAAATGCACACCCTTTCTCATACATTGAATGTGTGTGTGCATCACTCTTGCCTCGGACTGACTTTCCTAAACTCTGATCAGTTCCTTTCACCAATGCCCCATCAAGTAAACAGGCAGCCTGAGTAAGCTCTTTGCCCTTCCGTTTTATCTCTTTTAAATGATGATGAAATTAAAATAAATAGAACAGGCTTTTTGTACAACCTCAAGAAATAACCTTTGTAGAGTCGCAAGTTCGTTGTCAGGCCACAGTGCCATGCTTCTGCCATATTATCTGTATTCTATTACATTATAGACTGGGAACAGCCCCTGAGGAATTCGTTGATCTGACCCTTGAAATATCAGTGGTTCTGAGATTCTGACACTTGCAATGCTCAGTAAAGACAATTAAACACTGCTTTAATTGTGGGAAATTTTTAAATGAAGATGAAGCCTTTCCACTACACTTCAAGGAATGCAATGGTTATTTCAAATGATAAAATACCATACATATGCAGTTACTAGAATTTCACAAGAGTATTTTATTTCTTGAATTGTTTTTAAAATATTTACTACATTCTCCTCATAGAATCCTGTGGTAATATATTGTTTATAATCTAGGAAATAAAGCTTGCCTGAAAATCAGATGACAGAGCTAGCCACAGAGTTAGNCATAGAGGTCAGGCAGTGGTGGCACACACCTTTAATCCTAGAACTGGGGAGGCAGAGGTAGAGATCCATTTGGATTTCTGTGAGTTCAAGGCCATACTGGGCTACATGAGATTAATCCAATCTAAAAAAGAAAAAAGAGCCAAGCAGTAATGGCACACACCTTGAATTCCAGCACTTGGGATCACACACCTTTAATCCCAGCACTAGGAAGGTTGAAACAGGAAGTGATAAAGCTGGGCAGAGAAAGGAATATAGGGTGAGAGGAGACAGGAATTCACACTTCCAGGCTGAGGAAATGGTGAGGTAAGAGATGGTGGCAGTGGCTTGCTCTGCTCCTCTGAATTTTCAGCTTTCACCCTGATATCTGGCTCCAGGTTTTATATTATAAGACCAGTTAGGATTCATGCAACAGAACCCTATATTATTATCTTCAATATTCCTCATTGTTTTCAGTAAAATAAATAAGTACATATTTAGGTAAAGTAAGGCACTGAAAGCACTGAAATTCTTCGAATCCAGGCTGGTGAGCCATCTTGAAATATTATTATACCAACTTCTACTGACTGAGGCAATGTTAATAAGCTGTATTTTAGACTTCCTTTCATCTCCCTCCTGTGTAGAAGGAAATATTGGTGGATATGGAAGAGTCACTGAATATATAACTGCCCAACCTTCTATTAAAACATGATTGTAGTCAAATTTCTCAATAAAGTAAACTATTTTCACTCTAGTTTGAATGGTAACAACATTTTGATAAAGAAAAAANCACACATTCACAGTGAGCTATATTCCTCCTTCTCTAGGCAGCACAGAAAACTGACCTTGGTAATATTACAGAGCTATCTTTCCTGATTTTATCTCATCACAGAAAGGAATTTCATTAGTGATAATTTTTGTACATTTTCCTTCAAGCTATCCAAATCAGCTTCTGAACATTTGTTAAGTATTTTATTATCATATNGGTTTTATTTGGATAATTAAAAATATCAGTTTTGACACATAATTGTTACACTCTANTGGATATGTAGATATTGCAAACAGATAGGAGATTACTGTAAAATTGACAGATTTTGGACGCCTANTCATTTATAAGAACTAAATATTCATTACTAATTTTTCTTTACTAATACTAAAAGTGTTTCTGGATTCATTATCAAAACGTCTATAAGTAATTTAAATTAATGCAATTGTAACCTCAATGAGTCTTTCTGTCTTGATTGTGTAATTTTCCTAATTGTAAACTATAATGACTAATGGCTTCATTGTTATTATCAGCAATTGTGCATAGCAAATGCCAATGGTTTTCTACCTTGAAGGAGTACAACATATATAGTATGTAATTAGAAAGCTTGTTAAATTACATAAATCTATAAAGCTTCCTCACTCATCCTTTGGTTCCAAGAAGGTAAAATAATAACCTCAAGGGATCACATTTCTGAAAGTGTGACTATCAATGAATTACACCTTCTCTGTGAAAAAGTCTTTCTAAGGAACTCGGTCTCCAACACAGAATTTTCATTCATTTATGGAGAAACTACCATGCATTTAAAATGTGTGAAATTCTGGAAATGCAAAAATAAATAATATGACATTCTTGATCTAGTGAATATTTCCTAGGACAGGGCAGATCTGGTCATACAAATGAGATTGAGAAACATCAAACACAAAAGTGTTTCTTGAATTAAGAAATAGCATAAATTTTAAACACCATGAATATGTTTTAGCAAATAGTGAAATATGCACATAATAGATTGTACATATTTAATCAATTAATGTTTATAGATAATCTGAAAAAAATCTAGGAACTTAGCAAAGCAGTTGAGAGCTCAAGCATTTGTCTAGCATGCATAAATTCTGGGATTCATCCTCCAGAGTTGCTGTGGCATAATCCTCTGTGCACTGTGAAAATCTGTTGCTCTCCTTGTTAATAAAAAGTTGATTGCCCAATAGCTAGGCAGGATTTGTGGGACAAAAAGAATGCTGGGAAGAAGAAGGGCAGAGTCTGAGGAGTCTCGAGAGATGAACTTGCTGTGTTGAAAGAAAGTACCACCATGTGGCAGAGGGTAGATAACAAATAAAGATTAATTTAAAATATAAGAGTTAGCTAGTAACAAGCCTGAGCAATTGGCCAAGCATTTATAATTAATATTAAATCTCCATGTCAGTTATTTGGGAACAGGAAGATGGGAAAGAAAAGTCCCCTCCACAGGATTACTGAACCAAATCTATAAAATATAATATTATGATCACAATATCATTTGAAAAATAACAGAAGGCAGTTTGTCTCTATCATTATTAGTGTGCAAAAAGATTCTAAATGTCTGGTGAGAAGACAGATGACATGCATACTTAATATTATACACAAGTGAGATATGGAAGCTTTTTTTATTTTTTTATTATGAAAATTTTTTCATTCATTTTACACACCAATCAAAGATCTGCCTCTTCCCTCGTCCTGCCCCTCCTCAGCCTCCTCCTCCCAACCCACTCCCCACTGCCCCCCAACAAGGCAGGGTCTCCCATGAGGAGGCACAGAAACTATAGAAGCTTTTTTATTTAGTAGTATTACACATTTTTCCAGTGTATAATTTGTAATATTTGTGCACAGAAAATAGCTAATATAGCAAGACATCACNGCCTGAAAATGAACTGCTGCTTCATCTATAACAAAAACTGTTCTGAATTGAATTTCTAATCATAAAAAATAAATAATNACATGGAGTCTTTTATGNGGAGAGATAGAACATTATTCTGTCAACAAAATTGTCATGACAGCCCTGAAATTTGCTGCTAGCTCACTGGCTTGGGAACATTGTTCTTCAGCCCATCCAGCTGCTGGCACCAGGGAGCAGCTCTGAGATTATACAGACCCTCGCTATTAGCAGCTGCTTTCAGGCAATAACGGAACACGAGGGAGCAGTAGTGAATCCACACCTGCCTGATGCCTCCCTCCTCTAAGGCATCCTGGTAACTACCTCTTTCTTAGACGAGCATGTACTCTTGAGACATTTAGTCTTAATGTCCTCTTCCCTCTCCAGTTTCACAGCTATCAAACACAAAGCTGCTGTCTTCTATTGGCCCTCCCTCCGATTAACTTTTCCCATACTTTTCTCTCAAACACGTCTTGTCTCATTTTGGCATCTGTATTACANCCTGAAGCTTCTACTTCTACAGTTCTTCATAACTAGTCAGTCACTCAAGAAAGTTTTTGAGTCTTATGTGTCATGTCTTCATAAGCTCTTACTGTAATGCACTACACAAAGTTCTCTGATGACACAATATTGCACATGAAAAGTACTTTGATGCTCTATTACTTATTTTTTCATAAAGCCAAGTGCTTTTACCTGGTATTTAGGAGAGAATTTAAGTAAAGACAAGTGAGGGTCACCATACAACCAGTAAAGGGCGTGGTTTATCACTATGGTAATATACATGCACCCAAAGGAAATCAAGTAACTACCACAGAGCAATTTTCATGCATAAGATGACTATTCTTAAGTTTTCTCAGGATGGGTCTATTGTAGACCTGTTTCCCCGGAATAATTTTAAACACTTCCCTCTCACAGAGTGACCTAGTTTAGATGATGAATTATAGAGTAACTCCATAGATAGTTCACATAAAAAGGGCAGTGTGTTCTGATTCTGACACACGAGGGAACCTCTCCCATTAATCTACAAGGAAACAGGGTGTAATCCAGATCAGTTTAATGAATTGCCTACAGAATTTCCTTNAACTTGAAAGGCTATTGATCTGCCTGCTTCCCATGGTTTGAAAAAAGGTTATAATTTCAAGTGACACCCACTGACAGGGACATAAATTTCATATAGGTATTACCTATATATTTTCTGGGGAAAGACAGGCTCATTACTGCCTATTGTATCAGGTATATATGGAAGAATAGCTCTGAGTAATATATATAATACATATTTTGATACTGTTACTCTCACTTCAACACTTTGAGACTAATTAGTTGGTTATTACATCATCTCAAGAAAAATTCATACTACTACTACTACCAAGATTATTAAAATATCAAATTTGGTAATTTACATTTATTTTCAATACTATTATTTTTTGAAATTATACTAACTTGGCTTTCCAGAAATAACACTGAGTAATAGACATTAAATGATACAGAATAAGTGTACTTGGACAAAGAACCTGAGTTGGCACCATTAGATGTCTTCAAAGGAAATAATAATATACTTNGATATTGTGACTACAAGGTTTGATCTTATTTTAACATCATTCTGTACATTTAATTAGATGAATTTTTGAATCTTAAATAATGTTAACATTAATAAACAAAACTAGCTAGAATATTTGGT